>SNQJ01S0189751.1:0-18185 GCA_010110895.2 Picea sitchensis | reverse complement strand
TTCTTCTCTTGGAGGATAATAACCTAATACAAATTATCCTCTTGAGCTGACTTGTCTTCTAGGGTTATTAGCCAACCAATTAGGGTTTCTTATTGCTTCCTGGAATATTCTATTCTCATCAGGTTTACACATGTAGGTAAATACCTCCCACAACTACCATAATATCAACACTCCCTCATAGCTAGGGAGGTATTGAAGGTAATGGTATTGAGCACAAACATACCATTCACCCAGTAGCATCAACATAGTCGTATAGACTATCTCATGATTAGATCATGAGCACCATCATCACTATCAGTTTCATCAGTTGCATCATCTCTAGAAACCATACTCCATATGAGTAATAAAGAATGATGCTGGATAATTCACTCACGCCATAGAGTGACACAAGAACGATTCTTCTGATCCAGACATATGTCCTAGAAGAACAATGTTCTGAACCATTTTCTGTCCGGGAAATCTCTATCCATTGATCATCCATCTAGCTGATAATCATTTCCAACACTACTGATAGTCTTCAAGGTGATTGGAACAATGTCATTCAATAGAACACAACTGTGTCTATCCATAGTAGCACACAACTACAATCCAATGGTACAATGCCACACCAAGTAGCACACAGATACTTGATCAGTGACATATAGTCACAATCAGTAGAACACATCCACTATAGTAGTATACATCTATTTTCTAGAGACATATACTCCCCATAACAATCATATCATCAACCTGCATAGAAAACATTGTTATGATATATAAATTGAATCATCTGGGCCATTCTTCCACTCACATCTGTGATATATGGAAGAGAATCTTCCCTAAGAAAGTAAAACATCAACGATGAGTTATCTGGACTATTCTTCTCAATTAAGGAAGAATAATTGTCTCGATTTATGAGCCTAGACCATTCACCTATCTGGGTAATTCCTCCGACACTAAACAAAGTGAAACCCTGAGAGAACGAATCTACCCTAGGGAATGCCTCTCCCTAATTGTTGAACCTAGACCATTCGCCTATCTGTGCCATTCCTCCGACACTAAACAAAGTGCAACCCGGAGAGAATGAATCTTCCCTAGGGAATGACTGTTCGGACCATTTACTAAGGAAATGATTATCCTGCACCAACCTCCAAAATAGACCATTCTTCAAAACTGCTCACAACTGTGAGCTTCGAAATAATGATTGTTCGACGAGGCGGACTAGTCTTCTTGAACACTACCGAGAATGATCATCAGAAGAGTGACTGTCCTAGACCATTCCCTATGTTAACCACAAGGGTAATCATTGTTTATGGTACATCAGAAATCCATCGAACCATTTTCATTACGAAAATGATCGCTCAATCTAGACCATTTTCCGAACTGGAAAATGCCTGTCCATTAGAAATCTCAAACCACTTTCCAAACTGGAAAGGAACTGCTCATCCTGGACTATTTTTCGAACTGAAAAATGATTGTCCATAAATCAATAACACATCAGTGCTCCATCCCAACCTAGGACTCATCTCTTCCTTTTTCAATAAGGAAGTCGTCTCCATGAGCTCCAGCTTGAGTAAACAAACTCTTTCATCTTGAACAGAGGCTTTACCAAAATGTCTTCTTGTCTGCTCATCTGTGGAGATATATATTGGAGAACCACTTCTCCTTTTTGGAATTCATCATAGAGAATGTAATTCTTTATCTCAATGTACTTCGGTCTTTCTGGAACAATGGTTTTTTGAAGGCTTCATATATCTCTGATCATCATAGTTGAATTCATCTCTTTTGTTTCCTGCTAGCTCATAACATTGTGGCAAGGATCAAACTTGAAACATATCCAAGTGGTACTTCTTCTGTCATCATGAGAGATTTGTCATGGATTGAAAATCCATCATCCTTGAGTTCTGAGTAACCATTCTAATACAGTATCTTTTTTATAGAAGGTTTTTCACCATGCTTCTATTGTGTATTGGAGGCTCCACACCAAGTTGTTTGAATCCATACAATATCTTCTTCCATTTTCATACAAGGGTCTCTTTCTGGTATACCTCAAAGCCTTGAGGCTTCTCTACATGTAAACCTCAACCCATAGATATTGTAGAAAATATATTGGCTCATGTAGAGGTATGTCTTATTTACTAGAACAAGCAATCATCATAGTCTTCTCCCTCCATCTGGGAGAACCTCTAGTTCTAGATCTCGCAATGTTTACATTCATAAGTATTCCATACACTGTTCTTCATCACAAATTTCAGTTCCTCTACTTGATTGCTTTCATATCTAGCTGGTAGTCTTGTGATTCTTGGTAAAATGATTGGTTGATCTAGATTTTCCTTCTCTCTTGGAATCTTCATGTTATTCCTCATGTTTTTCTTTATCTCTTGGGTCCATGGATATTTTCTATAGATTCCATACCCTGAAGATTCTGACTTCTTCCTTTCATCATAGAATCATGGATGTGGATGGACAACCAGGGATACTTTTAGGCTTCTTTTTAAAGAAAACTTCTTCTAAAGTCAAACTGAACATGTGTTTCTCTTCATGGTTGCTGCCATTGATGGGAACATGGATAGATACTTCATCATCTTTGGTGGATCATATTATTTAGGATTAGCTCCCTCATAATCCTTTCTTCATGCATGAGTGCATGCTCATATTTTGGAATTCTATAATTAACTTCCTCCAACTAAGAGATCCCATGCTTCCGTCTGCATCCTTATTACCTTCTGAAAAGTGTCACAAGTATTTTTCCAATTTCCTCTTGATTGCTGACTTCTTTCTGTCTTTTACTTCTTCTAGGTTTCTTCAATATTGATTATGATTTCGTCTTATCTTGTAGTTGTTACTTATGTAATAAATTCCACATGAATTGTTACCAGGGTTTGTTGATGTACTTCATCCTTTCATGTGTATTTCATGACTTGTAGTCATTGTGATAGCAATCCTTACCTTGTTGTTCTTCCATAGGTATAGTTTCTCTTTGAACATTTTCTAGGAAATAGATATGCAAAACATGGTATGTACAAGAACTATGAAGAATATTGTTACCTTGTCTTAGAAGAAGAAGTTTTTTTGGTCCTGCTTGGCTTTCTTTGAGGGTTCCCTTTCTTTGAAAACTGATGCTTCGTGTGTTTCCTTCCTTTTATTTAACTCGGGACAATGATTCTTGTAGTGACCATATTTTTGAAAATTGAAGCATTGTATTCTTGACATATCTTTCTCTTGATTTGGTTTCTTCCTGGAGCCAAAAATCCTTGAACCTTCTTGTAAAGGCTTGATCATCATACTTCTTTTGGGGTTTCTCTTTTGCATTGATTCTTGATTCTTCTTGTGCATAACAAGTCCAAAGTTATTCAAATGTAGGATACTCCTTCATTGTGTTCATGCTTACGACAAATGCATCCCATGTTTTGGGAAGACCATTGAGTACTATGTTTACCAATTCCTTTTCTAAAATGATCTTTTCAATAACTTGTAGTTGATCTCTTAACTGAGATATTCTCACAAAGTATGATGCTATGTTGTCATCATCATTCATCTTCATGTCACGGAGCTCATTCTTGAGACTCATTACTTGTCCAATGTTTTTGACTGAGAAGAGGTTTCTTAGGGCATCATACATCCTCTTAAATGAGTCAAGATGAGAGATGTAGGGTATCAAGTGGTATTTTATAGAGTCCACTATGATACTCATGGAATTCATGTCACTGTCTTTGAACTTCTCCATAACTGCAACGTTCTACGGTTCCTTCTCTTTTCCTTCTTCAAACTCTGGTTCCACGATATTTCCTTTCATGATATCCAACACTTTATTCTTGGCAAGGATGAGGTCAATCCTCGTCTTCCACACTATGAAGTTAGAAGCCCCATATAACTTGTTTTCTGACTTCATAAAGTAGGTCATGGTTGCTTTACTTGGTCAACCCTATATTTGACCAAAAATCAAACTTGATGTCTTGGCTTGCTGAGAGTATCAGGAGATGCGCTAGGCTAGGGCACACTGGTGTATCCATAAATTAGGTCAATCCCTTCACTTAAGGTGCCTCAATGAGAGGGTTAGGGTTTCTTCAACTACACTTCCTAGTAAACCTAGCGACAGTGCTTTAGTAACTGCTCCTACTAGAAACCCTAGCGACAGTTTTTCAACATGCTTAGTATCCTTATGGCTATGCTCCCTTCCAGTGGTTAGACTGAATGAAGGAGGTGTGGGCCCATAACCTATTAGAATATAATGGATGTTCTCATTTAACCATAGATGATATCACTATTGTCACCCAACCATAGGTCGAAGCCACCCCCGAGCACATTAACCTTGACAAAGAATCATTCAGGAAGCAAACCCTATGCTAGATAGCCAAACAAGATAGCACACCTCTCTCTGAGGATAGAGAATCAAGCAAGAACAACAAAAATTGATTATAAAGTCCAAACCTAGAGAAGACTGAGACTATATACTAGCGGAAACAACTTCTCCAGAACTTGCACACAACACTGCCCAACTGCAGTGCACACAAGTGTGCTACTGTAGTTCTGAGAATGCCTTTCCAAAATGAATATTGGCCTCCTGTATTTATACTAAATCTAGCAGACTGCCTAGGTCGACTTCTCATTCTGGGTGCCTATTTACTTAGTATATAATATTTCCTTTAGTCGACTTCTTCTCTTGGAGGCTAATAACCTAATACGAATTATCCTCTTGAGCGGACTTGTCTTCTAGGGTTATTAGCCAACCAATTAGGGTTTCTTCTTGCTTCCCAAAATATTCTATTCTCGCGAGGTTTACACGTGGAGGTAAATACCTCCCACAACTACCATAATATCAACAAGATTGACCTAAATTTTGGCTGCCACCAGGTTCCCATCGAATCAATTGATGTATGGAAGAAAACTTTCAAATCTATTCCTTTTAGTCGAGACTTCTTTCTTTCTTTGGAGGCTAATAACCTAATGACTACCTCTTGAGCTTTAATTCTGTCTCTAGGGTTATTGTACAACCAATTAGGTTTCTTCGCTTCCAAAATATTCTATATTCTCGGTTTGCACGTGGAGGTAAATACCTCCCACAACTACCATAATATCAACAAGATTGACCTAAATTTTGGTCACACCGTGTCTCTAATTCAATCAATTGATGTATGGAAGAAAACTTTCAAATCTAAAGAAGGTATCTTCGAATGGTTGGTCATGACCTTTGTCCTAACAAATGCACCAACAAATTTCATGAGGCTGATGGATGATGCATTGAGACCCTTCACCAACTCTTTTTGGTGGTATATATCTCGATGACATCCTTATCCTCAATAGAACTTGGGAGGAGCACATGCAAAAGATATTCAATGTTTTAGCACCTTGTGGCAAGACAAGCTATATGCCAACTTGGAAAAATGCTCCTTTGGCATAAATAAGGTCCACTTGGGCTATATTGTTGATGAACATGGGGTACATGTGATCCACTTAAGATCCAAGTCATCTAGATTTTCCATCCCCAAACCACACTGACGAGCTCGATATTCCCTGAACTTACTAACTTCTATCTAGCTGTTCATAAGTTGGGATTCTCCCATATCACATGGGCCCTAAACCAAATGACTAAGGGTAGTGGCAAGGAAAAATTCATGAGGGGAAGGCACAACAACTAGCATTTGATACAAGGGAAGTATCGCTGTGCTCAACTCTACTACTCTCTACCTCGACTGCAACAACCATTCTGATATTGATGCATCTAACTATGTTGTAGGCATTTACCTCAAATATGTCATCCGGTAGAATTCCATATTGAGACACTCTCAAATATTTTTCGAAAATACTCCACCCCAAGACAAGGAAATATATTCCATTGTACAAGCCCTATGAATGGAAACATTACATTCTCGGGAAAGGGAGACAATCATCCACATTGATAACAAGCATTCAAAATATATAAACACAAGGGAAGTTGCATAATGACCACTATTAGAAGTGGTCCACCTACTCCCAAAGTAGCCTCCATCTCAAAATAGCATAATATAGAGCACAAATCATGTCGTTGACAGATAAGCCCATCTCGTGGCTGCACTCACCACCATGGTCCATTCTTGTAGGAATGAGGCATATGAGTGTCCCCAACTTTATCAATATCTTGACTTTTACACCACCTATCATCTTTTGGGTATAGGCGTGAATGTCATCGCATTTTCACATTCAAGATAGACTGTTATTCCATTTGGGCCACCTTTGTGTTCCCTGTAAGAGAGCATGAAAATCTGATTTGGGAGGCTCACTATAGTCAAATGGAAAGACATTTCAAGGCGGAGAAAATTGGTAGGTTGTTCTACATAAACATTTTATTGGCAAAAACTTTGACAGACGCCAACAAGTATATCAGATATTGCACTTTTTGTGCTACTGCTTAATCCATCAAGAAGGCTATACACCCCTTCCTACTCCTGAGGCCTTGGAATCCATCTCAATGGATTGCATGTCCGGTCTTCCATCCATCAAGAAAGGAAATGGATTGTGTATTCATGGTGGTTGGGATCACTTTTCAAAGATGGTTATTATCACAACCTACAAGAAGAGAATCAAAGTGGCGTGATATTTCCAAGCTATTCTTCTAATGAGTGTGGGTCTATTTTTTGGATACCACGTATCATCTCCAATCGAGACAATATGTTCCTCACCATTTTGGTTGAGTATCTAGTCAATCGCTGGACACTAAGCTCGAGGTTTCACTCTCTCTTCTTCTTCCACACTCAACCATGGCCGTGACAGATAAGTCGTCAATTATATGATTGTGCACATCACAGTATGTATAACTCTAAGAATTTGTGTACATGGGATGAGAGACTTCCTTAAATTCAACACGCTCTACAATAGGGGCTCTCCATAGCTCCTAATTCATAGCCCATTTCAGGTGGGGCCTGGATTCAAACCCTTGGGTCCCATTGATGTTGCACTACCTATTGTAACCACATAGAGAAAATCTTCCCATGTTCCTGGCCTAAGGCCAACAAAGCCACCATATTCATTGAGTGGATTCATCACATCCACCAATAGGTCCATGAGATTTTGTAGAAAGACAATGCTAAGTACAAGAAGTGCCATGATCAACACCGATATCGCATACAAGTTTCATGTAGGAGACAATATTTTGTTACATTTGTAGAAATAACTCCTTACAAGGGCCCATCAGAAGCTCCATCCACTTCACTATGGGACTTAAACTATCACTAAGGTTATTAAGGGTGACAATCTTTTGAGCTCAACACTCTCCCCTTCCTTGGCTTGCACCTAGTAAGTCTGGAATGTGACCTCCTCCTACTATTTTCCACCTCACCATTGACACCTCAGACATAGTAGAACATCTAACACCTACAGATCTCAACCTCAACTTCATGGAACATGCATCCACTAATCGCATAGCTGGGATTACTACTGTATCATGGGCACTCACAACAGAGGGATCCAACTCCTTTATCAGTTGTCAAGGCAAGGCACTCTCTTAAATTCAAGGAAAATACTCAACGCATGGCCATATATTCAACATAAATTTCACCATGGGGCAATCAACGAATGGCACTACTGATTCCTAAAGGGGAGGATCGATCTAGGTGGATATTAGTGACCACCAACCTATTCCAACTTGCTCCTTTTGAAAGTTTTACCAACAATGCTTCAGAATTGTGACATCTATTTGTAATTGTGGGTTATGCACTTATGGGGCTATCCTTAATCCCTACATAGCATCCATGTGTATATTTTTTATTCCACCTATTCCAACTAGCTTATTTTGAAGTTTTCATGTCAATACATCTTTCTATACTTCCGCATTCATTTTGGGGCCCTAACCAAAGTTTTTTGTCTTTCCACACTCAAACTATATACATAGTTAGATAGATTTTGATAAATAATGTGTAGTTCACAAAATATCTTTCCAACGGGCTGTCACACACCTAAAGGGAGATCGTGATGCGTGCCACGCACTCCTAGTTGAGGTACTAACTTACCCGTAGGGGCCCACATAACGTTTGGTCTTTCATCTCCTAGTTAGTTTTGACATAGGGGTTTCAACCATGAGTGATGTTAAAATCTTCAAGAACCCTTACATTGTAATCATTCTTCTCTACACGAATGCACGTAGAGTATCCACATCTCTTCTCAGATAACTACCACCATTCGAGAAATTTGTGTTCGCTATGCGCTTTACAGCTTCACCCTATTTTATTTATTCAATAGAAGCTATTGTTCACTAGATATATGTATTATCCTTCATATCTATATGTTTATTGTATCCAACCTATTAATCAATTCGTTCTGCTACTAAATCTGGATCAATGGTATCAAAAAAATGATCAAGAGCAGCAAAATCTGATACCACTGATCCGGATAACCGAAATATAACAATGAAATACAAAAAAAAAAAAAAAAAAAAACTAAATCTATATATATATATATAGTTGTCATGCATTCATCATTGGATAAAATTATGTTCCTCATGTCTAAGTTTGATAGAAATAATGAAAGAAATATGGAAACATGTATTTGCATTTGGACAATGACATCACTCACCCTACGACATAAGTGTGAGGAAGTGAGCATTAGAAAGCTCAGTTTTTCATATAATACAGAGAAAGAATGAGATAAACCTACAATAGGGGACCAAACCCAAGCAACACATTCTAACAAAAAACATGTGTGTCTCTTTATGGACCAAACAGAGAGGCACACCCAAACAAACACGTTGGGACAGGAGCTTGGAAAGAAAGAAACCCAAGTTCTCACTTTACCATATGTAAGGAGGAAAAGGCGCAAATCCACGTGTTCTATCCCTAAAGTGTTGTACTGAAGCCCACTATATGATATGGTCTCATTCATATATGAAACACATCGACTCGTTCAAAACACTATGTACATGAACTTGTTCATATAATCGAACAAGGAATAATATTTCTCACCTTTTTTGAACCAAATGGTATCCCCTCAATGCATATTCAAGAACATAAACTCAAACTAGTTGTGATGCTAGTGGATAACTAAATGGGCCTAGAAATGGAAGTTCTCTCAGCTCACAAACTATTTCTTTTGCTTGAAAAATTACCTGTGCACTTGAAAAATCTGTGTATGGATTTGGAGCCAAAGCACCATGGTCGCGACTTAAGGCACACTAACTAGGTGGCTAAGTAGTGCACACCCACCATGAAACCAAGCAGAGTCATATCCTGCAGCAGGAAGTTTTCAAGTGAATTGTCTTTGATATATTCAACTAGTCATAAACATATACTTAGTCCTTCTTTAGAATTGATGATGATGTTCTTTTATTTAAATAAAAGACATTTGTTGAATTAATGGGAAGTGTTGGTGTGTTGGTGGTATTTAAAGAGGGTGAACGAAAATATATATGGGAATGAATATTGGAATGTGAAAAAATATCTACGTTCATGGAAGATGGAACGTAGTTCAGTAGTTCATATTCGTAGGATTGTGGAAGGTGGAAAAGTTGGCCTTATGTGGACATGTAAGGACTAATGTTAATGTGTTCCCAGGAAGGTGATCGCTACCAACTAATGTTAACACATCTATTGCATTTGTGAGTGCTTCCTTCGATCACATACCTCAATGAACGGAGTGTAATTACCAGATGGTAGACACCTCGTTCAAAACAACCCTGCCTCCTAGAGTATGGATGTTGTTATTCAGGATGTGCTCCACCAACTTGATGCATCAGAATGTTCTGATCGACGAATTATTGAATATGTATTTTTCTTGACCACAGATTAATTTAATTGGCCTTATGTTTGAGGTGGTTTTTTTTTGTGTGTGTAATTTATCTGTACATTTTTTTTTCATGGCCACCGTATATTTAACTAGTTGGACTCATGGTTTAGTCTTACTTAACACTATTTTGAGACTTGACAACTTGTATAGGTAAAGACAAAACTAGAAGATATATCATTGTGTAGAGACAAACCAATCATCTTCTTATTAGTAAGGAACATACTTACACCCCTGAAATGTCTCTACAACTTGGGTTTTTAACCAAATTCAGATTCAGTGTAATTTGTAGGAATTTTTTTATTTTTTTATTTATTATATTTAGAATTTTTTAAATGATGTTGTTGTTAACCAAATCTTCTACCAAATATCAAAATTCCATGTAATTTATAGGAATTTTTTAGTTGTCTTTGGAATATTTTAAATTATGATACATGTTGAATCTACCACCTCTCCCTGAAGGACATGACATCAACAAAGCATAACGCTTTGTAAAGTGTAAAATCTGTATAATCTTGTGACTGAACAAATAGAAATTATTTGCATTTTAATTTATTTATAGTTTGGTTCAAGTTTTTTCTCTCGCTATAAATATTTATATTTTCATTCAACTTTTTTGTTTTTTCTCTTGCTATAGAATTTTCTTAGGGGCCAATACTGAGATCATTGGTAATTTTTCTCTTGCCATGGAATTTTCATAAGGGCGAGTATGGTGATTACTAATTATTATTTTTTAAGAGAATAATTGTCTTCATTTGAAGTGGGTTCAATCTCTGGTCAGGATAATAAGCATTCAAATATATTTTATTTAATAACCATTTTAAATTCTATTTTTATTTTTACGAGACTTTATTTCTAACCTTGGAAAATAAATAGTTTTTTCATATGACAAAATTTTCATGGTGAATTTTTTATATTTCTCTTGTAAATCCATGAGAACTTTACCTTGCATTTAACCCAATTTTATATTCCAATATATTTCAATTCCTCTTATCAAGTTCCTCAAGATATTTAAATACCAAGGTAAAAACTAATTAAAGTGTATCATTTTCTAGGAGTGGATTCTCGCACAATTTCAACATAATTTATGATTTAGTTTACATTTTTATCTAGATTTAGGTTTTTTTCATAGTTCCACTTTGTTGTAAGAGGGTTTGAATTTATTTGAACCAACTACTGCACACACATATATAAACTATGGAATTAGTAAAATTTTGTTTTACAGATTCTAGTTAATTTATAGACAACACTCTAGTGGTTTAAATAAATATAAGTACTCAAATGTTGGGAATCATACAAGACCAGTTACTACAACTTGATAGTTTCCATTATTAATAACTAATATACTGTATAAACAATAGGCTTAAGGGATTTCTAATTCCAACAAAGTAGAATCCCAAGGGTGATCAATATAAAAAGAATGAACCAATTCCAACTCAACTGAATCAAATAAATCAAATTTTTTCCTTGCATGCATTGGTTATGCATTCGTTTGATATTATGTTTAGTGGATATTTCGTTTGGTGTATTTCCTCGTGTCCAACCTAGAAAATAGAGACCGAGACACTGGAGTAAGCTTCAAAGTTATAATGCGAAGAGCCCAAGACAAGAGTAGGTTGGTTCACTTATGGAAGTAAATCTGCAATAAGTAGGACCCCATCATCTAGGTCAGGTCAAGTCTTATTCCTACAAAAGCATAGTTGACATGACATCCCAATCTGATCCACCCAACGAGACACATGACCAGTATGCATTCTCTATGGGCATGCCTTGTTGATCGGTATGCCTACATTATTTGTAATATATACCCATGATGTCATAGTATATCGAATAGGTTTATATATATATATATATATATATATATATATATATATATATATATATATATATATATATATATAATATCAATGAATAGGTTTATAAATATAGAATAGGTTTCAACGAAAACACCCATGATTTATGTTAAATGGAGTAATTCCTCAATACTTGTTTCAATCAAAATTGATAGAGGATGTGCATCCCTTTAAAACACGCAATGACTAAGATAGGTAAGTTTGCATTTATTATGTAGGTGAAGGACGGAGTGTTCTAGATAGTTATCATTTATCATGTATTTTGCCACTCAATTGCATGTGAATGTAGAGAAGAACTAAACAACTCCATAGTTTCTTTGTGTGTATATGCTCTATTTTGTAAATGGTTGTCTCTGCTCAAACGTGAACATGGTATCATAGATAGACTAAGACTCTTCGAATATTAGAGAGAATCTGTAGTATTTTGGAGAGAATTTTTCGGGCTTGGTTCAATCACAACACGAAGAGGAGCACCTTTCTCACATTCTGGTGCAAAAGGCTAAGGGAAAAAACCCTTAAAAAATTAGGGTTTGGAGATGGACGCTCCCCTGCCTTCGTATTGTGGTGTCCAAAAAGAAGATAAGACGCCCCGAGTAGCATATAGGGCACATCCATAAATCCAAGAGACTCCACTAAAAAATTGGTTTTAGACACGCTGCCTAGGTATGACATATCCAACCTGATAGGTACGTCCAAGCAAAAAACATTTGGTTTTTCCCATTTCAACAAGGACATCCGTGAAAAAAAACATTTGCTTTTTCCCATTTGGACAGTTGAGCATCCAAGCAAAAAAATACATTTGTTTTTGCCCATCTTTGATGAGACCGTGATTTTGTCAATATCTTAGCCATTGCATCTAGCAATAGTCCAATGCTCGCACAAGGTCCAATTTTAACGGGTAAGAACTATGATGTACGGTCTATTAAGATGAAAAATTTCCTCCGATCTAAAGATTGTTGGGAAGAAATAGTCAATGGATTTCAGGAACCAGATCCAACAGATCTACAAGCAATGAAAAATGCACAGAGAAATTCCCTCGAAGAACTTAGGAAGAAGGAGAGAAAATCCATATGGCTCATCCAACAAGTTTTAGAGGAATTCATTTTCCCCAAAGTTGCAGCAGAAGATCATGCCAAAAAAGGAATGGGATACTCTTGAAACAACCTATCATGGGACAAATAAAGTTAAAAATGCAAAGTTGCAAACACTCAAGAAGAGTTTTGTGACTCTTTAAATGAAGGATTCAAATTTTGTGGATCATTTTATGACCCATGTCATTATCCTCGTGAATTAACTACACACCTACAGAAGAAATTAAAAGATAAAAAGGTCGCCGAGAAGGTACTTTGAATCCTTCCCGATAAGTTTAATATGGTCGTAGTCGCCATAGAAGAGTCGAAAGACCTGTCACAATTGATAGTTGAAGAACTCATGGGATATTTGTTAATCCATGAAAGTAGGTTCAAAATACTGAATATTTGGAGAATTCATTTCAGTCTCAAGCCTCCATAACTAGAGCATAGGTCGCATAAAACAAAGCAGAGGCAAATGAGGTAGAGGATGCTTTCAAACAAGAGAAAGGTCAACTTTAGAATGTTCATAACAAAGTGAAAAGCCCAAAACGTCTACGAGACACTTACAACCAAAGGGGAATAAATTTTAATCATCCAAAATGGACTAGCAAATCAAGGGTCCAATGTTATTATTGTAGAAATTATGGTCACTATGAAAGTGAATGCAAAAGGAAGCAAGCAGATTTGAATAGGGGCATAGAAAATGTTACCAACACTAAAGAAGGAAAATTTGAATCAATGTTATTTTCATGTCAAGTTATAGAAGAAGCAAGCAACAATCATGATCTTTGGTTGTTGGACAATGGGTTTCAACAATATATGACAGGTAACAAAGACTTGTTTTCTAGTTTAGATAGCTCTATCACATCTCAAATTAAATTGGAGATGATTATCAAAAGAAAGTTGCAAGTAAGGGTATGATTTTGTATTAACCAAGCAATATGAAAAGAAGGATATTCAAGATGCTTATGTATCTGGTCTTAGACATAATTTAATGAGTGTAGGCTAAATGAATGAACATGGTTATAAGGTCATTTTTAAAGGTTTCAAGTGTACAATCTTGGATAAACCACCCAGTAAGAAAATTATATCCACAATACAAAATGACCCAAAAATGAATGTCTCTTTGGATATTGAGAAATGTAAGTTTGTCACATTCATATGCCCAAAATGTATCAATCTCAGATGAGACTATTGTGGCATATTAGATATGGTTACTTGGCATTTAGCAATCTTAGTCTTTTACAGAATAATTCCATGTCAAATGTTTTCCTATTATAAATGAACATAAAAACTCATGTGAGAGTTGTATTTTTGCCAAACACCAAAGGGATAGTTTTCCCAATGCTTCCTACATAGAAAAATAACACCTTGAAATGGTGCATATGGACTTTTGTGGTCCAATGCAAACTCAATCAATAGGAGGTGTATTTTATTTTCTAACATTTATTGATTATTTTAGAAGGAAAGCATGGGTGTACTTTCTCAATCACAAATCAGAGACATTTGAAAAATCTCGCAGAATTTGAATCCCTGACGTGAGAAATTAAGGAAGTACATCAAAGTACTGAGATCATATCGAGGATTTGAGTATGAATCCAAGGAATTTGAAACATATTTCAAGTAGCATGGAATCAAGAGACACTAATACAAGATACACCCCACAACATAATGGAGTAGTTGAAAGGAAGAATCAAAACATTAAGAATGCATACGTAAGTATGCTAAAGGCTAAGAATTTGTCAAAATGAATATTGGGGTGAAGTAGTGACATGCTTATTCTGCTATATATTTTAAATCAATACCAACCACCGTAAGTATGAAAGATCTCACCAACCAACATTATGAAAGATCAAGTCCATCAAGAAGCATGGAGTGGTATGAAATATAACGCTTTCATTTTTAAAGTTTTTATCGTAGCTATGCTCATGTTCCCCAAGAGCTCAGGAGAAAGCTTGATGATAGAAGTGAAAAATGTATATTTGTGGGTTACAGTGAACATTCTAAATCATATAGGCCGTGAATCCTATTACCAAGAAGTTTATAGTAAGCAAAGATGTGAAATTCCATGAAGATAAATCTTGGGATAACCAAACATGTGAAATACTTGTAGAACAAATTCCTTCTATATAGGAAGATCAACAGGTGAAATCTACAAGACAACAAGATTTTCCACCAAGACTTCCAATATTGCAAGTACAATTCCAAGGAGAACAAACATAACACATTTCTTCTTCATCATCTAGTAATGATTCAAATCCCACTATAGCAAATATAAGGAACCAAAGAACAAGAATCTTGAGATAAATTTATGAGAAGAATGATGACATGGATCAACAAGCACACTTTTCTTTGTTATCATGTCAACTAGTATACTTTGAAGAAGCAGTCAAGGAAGAAAATGGGTTGATGCAATGAACTAAGAAATTGAAGCTAAATTGAAATAAACAACACATGGGATCTTGGGACAAGGATGATTTTAGGGCTAAATTTCTCTCATGGGCTAATTTTTCCATGGTTTTTCCGAAAACTAGATTCGCTTATTTTAAAATTGATTCTACCAAATTCTATATAGGATAAAATTATTTTAATCTTTTAAAATTTGCCAAAATGTTATAAAACTATATGTAAATCCTTTTTTAGAAATTTGAATATTTTTAACAAAATATCGCCAATCATTTATAGTTGGCATATGAAGGATTAGTAATATTCGGGCCAAGGTTTCTGTACATTTTAAAAATAAATTTCCATCCTTAAAATCATCATCGCTTGTGGATCTTCCCACAAGGAAAACCAACATTGGAGTTAAATGGGTGTATAAGAAAAATTCAATGAGAAAGGAAACGTAGATAAGCACAAAGGCGACTTGTATCAAAAGGAATGGCTCAACAACTTGATATTGATCTGATAGAGAGAGACATTTTACCCAATAGCACATTTCATACTATCGTGAGCAGCTTTGGCATGTTCTCAAAAAAAAATGGCCACTATCACCGAATTAATTAAATCAACATTTAAATGGATTTTAAAAGAAGTTTATGTGATTTCAACCAACGATTTCGACGAGGTAAAGAATACAAATTGTACTGCATTGAAGAAAGAATTGTATGAGTTGAATCAAGCTCCTAGAGCTTGGTACAGTCGTATTGATAGTTATTTGCTCAACAGTGGGTTCAACAGGAGTATCAATGAGCCCACACTTTACACCAAAAGAGACCGGAGAGGTAAGATTTTGAAAGTTTGTCTATATGTTACACATGATTTATACATGAAATTCAAGTGTTGAATGAATTCAAAGTAGCCATGCGAAGTGAATTTGAAATGAATAATATTGGTCTCATGAAATATTTTCTAGGAACTGAAGCTAAGAAATCTGAAAAGGGAAGTTTTATCCATAGTGAAAATATGCCACAGATATTTTGTAAAGGTTTAAAATGAACAAATGTAAGCCAACAGATACACCAATTGCAATAGGTACAAAATTAAGTAAACAAGATGAATGAACAACAACTGATTATACTTTGTATAAGAGGCTTGTAGGAATCCTCATGTACCTTACAACTACCTAGCCATATATTATGTATGCAGTAAGCTTAATTTGACTTATGGAGAACTCTAAAATCACTCATTGGAAATTTGGGAAAATAATTTTGAGGTATATTGAAGGCACAACAAATTATGGAATTTAGTATTCCAATTCAGAATAAGTGATTCGTTGGATATATTGATAGTGATTTTGCAGGTAGTCTTGATCATAGGAAAAGCACTTTTGGGTATGCATTTCTATTTGGTACAAGCTTGATTTCATGGGCTTCTAAGAAACAACCATTTGTCACAACATTTTCAACATAAACAGAGTATGTGGCAACAACTTCAACATCATGTCATGCAATTTGGTTGAGAAGGATCCTTAGTGATCTCACACATGAAGAAAAAGGATCCAACTCCTATATTTTATGACAATAATTCAACAATTGCATTATCTAAGAATCATGTGTTTCAATCGCTAAGAGTAAACATTATTGTGACATTCATCATCATTTCATTCACTAGCTTGTCAACGATGGTAGCATTATGCTATAGTTTTGTGGTTTGAAAGAACAATTAAGTGATATCTTCACCAAGACATTGGGAAGAAATACTTTGAATTTCAGAGACAACACTAAGGAATTGTTTATGTCGATTTTGTAATGGTTGAAATTAAGTGGGAGTGTTGAATGGAGTAATTCCTCCATTACTTATTTGACCAAAATTGATAGAGGATAAGCATCTTAAATGCATATACAAGATAGGTAAGTTTGCATTTATTAAGTAGGTGAAGGATGGAGTGTTCTAGAGAGTTATCTCTTATAATGTATTTTGTAATTTCAGTTGCATGTGAATGTAGAGAAGAGTTGAACAACTCCATAGTTTCTTTGTGTGTGTATGCTTTGTTTTGTAAATGGTTGTCTCTACTCAAACTTAAACAATTTCAAGGCCACTATTGAATGATTATTAAATAGTATCATAGTAGATTCAATTCAAAATCGAGTAGAAAATCGTTCGAGCTTAATGGAAAGTGAGTCAGGCGTACATGCTTTGCAAGATACCTTGATGGAGATCCTGTTCGAGAGATGGTTTACCAAGTTTTGATTCAAAATCAGTTTACCACACTAGTCGTGAAGAAAGAAAAGGTAGCATAGAGAGATATCACATTTTTTTATCCCATTAATTATTGTTTACCATTGGTAAATGCATTGGTGTATTAATTAATCAACCAATACCAACATTTTGATTCACTAATATGATATTTAACATAAAGAGATTCAACAATGTAATATTTAACATAAATTAATGGAGCTCTATATTCTCATTGTAAATATATAAGAAGTTTACTAAAAGTGAACCATTACTTTCCTATAACGACACAAATGCGCACATAAAACCTCTTAGACAAGGACATCACAAATGTAATATCATAATACACAATCATCATATTCTAACTTAAAACTTTCCAGCTTCTAAAAACTATACCCCTATTATTTTTTAAAGCAACTTAAATTTAAATATAAAATGTACTTTTAAAATATCAAATTAGAGATTGAATATATATATATATATATATATAATTAATAAGCCTTTATTCACTTTAATATTTTCAACAGGATTACAACAAGTGAATTTTATGCGTCTATTGAAAGTCTTAACTACCCCAACTTATGTGCAAAAAATCCTTATATATTATTTTTTTAAGCAACTTAAATTTAAATATAAGATGTACTTTTAGAATATCAAATTAGAGATTAAATATATATATATATATATGATTAATAATCCTTTATTCACTTTAATATTTTCAACATGGTTACAAGTGAATTTTATGCGTCTATTGAAAGTCTTAACTACCCCAACTTATGTGCAAAAAATCCAAACCTATCCACAACTTGTTAACGCTCAATGTCCACATAACAGAATTTTATATTAAATGCATATAAATTTACTGACAATTGTATAGTAGTTAACATTTTTGAACTCAAAGTCTATTCCTTGC
>SNQJ01S0189750.1:0-10338 GCA_010110895.2 Picea sitchensis | reverse complement strand
CATACCGGATTTGACTAAACTCACCAATGATCCCATATTGCACAACCCCACATGGCCTGCAATGCCTACCAAACTCCCTTCAGACATCCCCAAGTTTGAAGGAAAAGCAGGAGATGATCCTGCCAACCATATCATGACATTTCACCTATGGTGTTCTTTGAACAACATCATGGACGAGTCCATCCGATTGAGGTTATTTCAACGTACACTCACTGCCCATCTGCCAAATGGTATGTCGAGGAAAGATCATGGTCCCACGCAACTTTTGAATCCTTGGCTAAATCATTTTTTATCTTCTTTGAATTACCCATTCGTCATGACAATGGCCTTGAACTACTCTTAGATTTCAAACAAACCGCCTCTACACATATTGCCGACCACATCCACGAATGGCATCGATGATGTAGCCTTTGCAAAGCTGACGCTACCCCCCAACAATGTCCATATTGGTTCCTCAAATCACTTGTTTCCCTCCTTGCCAAAAATGTGGCCACCACCTTCCCCCAGACTGAAGAAGAAGCCATTAGCAAGACCCATCAATTCGAACTCATCTACGCCTAGTCCAAATACCTATACATGGTACTCCTAGATGCCCCAAGACCCATGCCATTTGGCCAAGACAAACCTGGGATGTCTCACCCAGTAGACAGATTGATTGGTAACACTACACACCACAACCCATCGCCTCAACAACCACCCATGTATGGCACACCTCAATATCCGTCGACATATGAAGGAATCCCTTATTATCCTCTTCCTCCTTATCAACAACCATACCCTGTTTCCCTACCTCCACCCATAAGTGGACCCTCGTCGACACCCCTAAACCACCCACCTATCCAACCAAGTGTCGGTACCCCCTACACCCCCACTCACTAACCCCCCTGCTATAGATGGGGGCAGATGAAAGAAGAAGGAGCCCACATCTCCACTTCCCCCATGCATCCAACCTCCTTGCGTGCTATGCGAGAAAGACAGACACCCCACCAACAAATGCCCATCTCTCCCCGAGTTACTTAATCTCATCCAACTCCCTCGAGCACCACCACTTCTCGTCGCTTCCTCCAGTATTGCCGCTATCTCACAGAACACAAGTAACAAAGGACTTCGAACCAAATTCTCATACACCATCTATTTAGAATATGGCCATTATACACACCACTGTCCAGTGTTACCTCAATTCTGATAGACACTAACAACTGTACACCAGAGCTTTCAACAAACACCCACCCCAACTCCTGTCACCAACATCCATTATGTCACAACCTCAGTCAATGAATGCATGAGATGTCCTTGCTCTCTATGAGAATCACTTGATCATTTCACATATCAATGTCCTATGATCATTGAATACAGGCGTCGTCAACTGACGCCTATTAAAANCAATTGATATGGTTCATATCTTCTCACCAGAACCTGAGGCACTCCCTTCTCCCCCATTGTTCCTAGATGATTTATATGAGGAGTTACCCCCAAATCCCCCCAATTCTCTAATTCATTTCCCCAAGAAAATTCTATGCCTGACTACCATTTTTAACCCACAATATCTGGATATTTGGTTTATGTCGAGCGAACCATCGCAAGCCCCCTCCATCAATCTCCCTACATCTTTATCAGAAGGAGACAAAGCCACTAGGATAGATCCAAAAGAAAAATCCCCTGAGTCAACCGCTAGACACTTGGTAAGCTGTCCCACCATCTTGGAGTACAACATCGAGTCCCAGGAGAAATGCTCACCCTCTAGTGCCCAATGCATGTTCCTCAGTTGGCCACCACTGATACCTTGAGTCGCGAGCGACCCATACACTCTCACAACCACCGCTACCATGCAACGATTTACCAGGGCATCCATCACCCCAATCCTCACCACTGACCCATACATGAAATCCTCTCCCGAACAATATGTCCAGGCAAGGGTAGCCAATTGCCCCTCTCCAACTACCACCGGCTCGGCCAGCAGTAAGGTTCCCCCAAAAAAGAGCCCAGTTACAAAATAGACATCCTCCTCAGCAGAGAATGCCAAGTGCTCCTCATGCACAATAAAACACTGTAACTCTAGACTCCACATTGAGATCAGGAATTGCAGCAGATACTCCTGTGCCCTCAACAATGGGCACTATAAAAACTTCAGCAGCCCACAGGGCACTAAAGCACCATGAACTGTCAACTCCTCATCCCTCATGGCCTCCCTCAATCAGGCCCAGTCCCTCTCTCTCTCCAATGAATCGACATCGTCCCAAATGATCACCTGCATCCACATATATAGTACTCGATCAACCATAACAAAAACACCAAAATCTCCCAAAAAAAAAGAAAAAAAAAAGGGGAGATAAGTTTTCTCACCCTCAGCTTTGCCTCAAAGGCGCGACTGTTTTCCCCATAGGCCTGCACACATGGGCACCTGCTTGCCCCAGAGGTGTACATGTATGCATGCCTGTTAAGCCCACAGGCATGCACCGAATGTGCGCCTATTCACTACATAGTTGCGCACTCATGCACAACTGTCAGCAACACAACCACGCACATATGCGCGACTGTGTTTCGGACAGGCGTGCACCCCATGCGCACCTGTTTTCCCAAATAGCATGCCCCCCCTGCGCGGCTGTGACCATTACAATCATGCATTTGTGCGTGGGTCACCATTGATCACCCACGCATTTGGGGGGGCACAACCCTCAAAACCCACTATACGACCATCCGTACGATCCTACCCAAAAAATGACACCTAACTACTGTACAAGAGGATGAGACCACTAAAATGACTCTCGCACCTCCCGGATCGACTTCCTCACACTCCTGGAATCTATGAATCTACCCTGCAATCTCCTCTCTAACCACTATAACAACAAGTACAAATGAGGTGGCAATGTGGGCCCTACAACTATATATAGGCCCTTTTTTCCAAACTTCTAGACTCAATTCTCGGAGCTCTGAGCATCCATTGTTCGATCTATCTTCAGCCATGGGATCAGGACCCCGTCATCTACATCAAGATAGTGCCCGGGCCATTTTTCATCCTTAGCCCCTAGGGAGCCATTTTTCCATACCCCATTCAGGTACGCATGCTCATGTTCAAAATTATCAAATAACTGTTATAGGTCCTTTATTTCCAGATATTGTTCACATCGGGTATTTGGTTTTCATGTGTGCAGGTACTAGGTCATCACACACTAGCGCATCCCCTTTAGGTATATGATCGACACTAGCATGTAATCATTCCCTCTAAATCTCAATTGCATCTCCAGTCACACCCTCTGAAATTTGCCTTTAGGGTCCCTATATCCGGCTCTGCAGTACTGTCACCTCCACTGCATTTTGGGTACTGTCACCCGGTGGCACTCTCCCCTACATGAGTTGTCCCCTTCATAGCCCCCCTTGGCACTTTGACACTCATGCTGTTTTCAACCTTTAGGGATGGGAGTCTCAATAGTCTTACATCATGTCGTGAATCATCCACATACTCCTTCTCCTCATTTTGCTAGCCTACCCAATGGACTCCCAGGGCACTTCCTCACGATTTTATTTTGACTACACTCCCGCAAAATCATTTACCATCCATTTCATCCACCGCCAGTTTGCCCATCTTCAGATTTCCCTCCATACATTTCCCTACTATAGAAACCCGCTTATGGGGCCCCAACCCTCCACTTGTTTTTTAACCAACTTGCACCATCCTCAGGCCAAGCCATCTTACACTGGGGAACCTGTTTCTGTATCTACATTATTATCCCCACTGATTTTTTAATTCTTTTTGTAATTAAGCCATTGTTTCCAGCATTTTACATAGCTTTTTGTCGTCACCTTTGGCGACCTTCTTGGCAAACGCAACCCATGTCACCCTTGGTTGGGGGATTCCTTATCACCTACTCCTATTGACATCGTCCATAAACTCTGAGTATCCCATAGGCCACCTACCTCTTCTCTCTGAGTTTGTTCACTTTTTCTCGCCTCTGGCACAACTTATCCCACGTCTCGTTGTCCCCCTGACACTTGACCTAGTTGAACGATTGTGACCACTTATACTTTGCATATATCCCAACCCAAGGGTAGTCTTGAGTCTCCACGCATCTTGACTTCGTCCATGTACCTCCTCAGCTCCTGACCTCACCTAGTGGATTTCACAAAACCCTTTTCTTCTTAGAGTCATGTCTCCCTTTTTGTTGACATCAACACAGTTTCCAGAAGGGTGACAATATCTTGACTCTCATTACCTTTACAATGAGGAGTCTCGGACGACACAGGGATAACCATCATTGCTCTCTGTTGTCGTTGACCCCCATAACATTTGACTTCAACACTTTCGCATGTTACGGTGGGTCTTACTTTGCGACTATTGTAGTTATTTTTTATATTTGTCGAAGACCTTTGAACTTTGTTGGGCTATCAATGCCCAGAGAATCCGTGATACTTCTTACTGGTATCATTGCCTACTGTTCAGAGTATTGTTCCTCATCAAAATTGTCCTCTGCCTTTATCAAAACCACCCTTGAGGGCGCTGCAGTTGTCTACATCAACACACAGTTTCAGTTACTGTACAACACCCTTTTTTGAGTTACATGACACGAGCATGGGGCATGCCCGCCTCGTTTGTACACAATTTATTTTCCACACCTTGCGAAAGGTTGGGTCTTATAGGTTCCCTTCTCCCTCCAATGGGTCACTCTTGATACTTTCACTATCACTCTTTCCTACAATGGTACTCTCAGTAGAAGAAACATTGATGAATTTCGATTATCCGTATGCTCCTAACCTCATCCATCAGGGGGCATCTGTTATCACTGAAATTTCATTTGCAAATGGTTACAGGAATCCAACATCTTCAAACAACTATTAGTTCACCCATGGACCAAAATTACCAAAAAATCATTTCCAAAAGGTCCAAAACTATCCAACCAGTTATAAAATCAGGATGCGCTATGACTATACAGGGTGTGTGAGCACATGCGCCATCAAGAAACGTAGGAAAAGCGCACATGCAGACGATGCGCGACTGTGGATACTAAAAGCCGCGCACACCTGAGAATGACGCATTTATGATGTTGGTCGGCCTCCCACCCACTTCTGGTTTAGTTTCCAAGTCGATTTGACATCCAAATCTCGGCTGGATTCGGCTGGGTGGCTGGTCAAAGACCTAAAGGTGCCCTAAACAACCCCTTTTCACACTAAAAGCTGGTTGCACAATACCTCAAAGTGGTGCTATAGAACAAGGCCATGGGTGCACTACATATTCAAGGAATTCATTTGCAAGGTTATGCTGCTGCTATTCTCTTGGGGAAACCTCTTTTCTCATCAAGAGCATACTAGCACCATTCCATATGGGCAATCCACATCACCTTTTGAGTTGGTTAGCTTGGGATTCTTTCACCATTTCTTTCAAGTTTTCAAGTTGTAAGAAGAGATCAATCTTGGGGGTCCAAGAGCCCTCCCTTGGAGGAAGAAGGGACCTGAAGTCCCCTTTCTCTTTGGTGTTTTCTTTTCACTAATATAATCCTTTCCATTGGTGACATGAGTCTTGTTTGTTTCTTGTTCTTATGTTCTTATGCACAATAGTTTAATTATTTTTTCCCTTCCTAGTTTAATTATTAGCTTAGTCTTTTATGTTTATTCTTCTAACCCTTTCCTTTACTACTGTCTTGCTTATCTAACCCAACTAAGCTTGTAAGCACCTTTGTTTTGCTCATTTAGGTGACAAAAGAGGCACAACAATTAGCTTCTTCAATAGGTTACATGCACAGAGCCTCATAACTCTTCTCTGCATAGGATAGAAGATCTGCGCAGCTCGCTAGATCCTTCTTCCTTTTGTTACAGCACAAAGCCTTCCACCGTCTATCACAACCACTTGCACTTAGCTTTGCAAGTCTCTTACAGTCATGTACAAAGCATGTATAGACTCTAATTGCACTTAGCATACATTTACATCTGACTAGAGGCCTAACACCACATAGATTCTCTCTCTTACATTGCCTAGACATCTATTTATATATTACAAAATAGGCCTAAGCATGGGTAAACCCATGGGTCGACATCCTAATCCCATTACATAATCCCAAAAACCCAAAAAGGACCCAAAATGGGCCAAGATCCCATGATTTTCGCTTCGTCTTGCGCTCCTCCTTCGACAGACTGTCAAAGTCCAAAATAGCTCAACTTGACCAAGAATCTCTCAAAACTTGGTCAAGGGCCAACATGCCCCCAACACTCACTTGTGACTCGTCTCGAGTCACTCTAGTCTGACTAGTTATACCTCGAATGTCTTGAGCTTGGTTCGAGTTGCTTTGACCTGTTGCTGTGCTATAACAACCTCTTGGTCGATGAACTCCTGGATTACTACGTCATTCACTAGACCTTCTAGGCGTTGTTCTGCTGTGGTGACAACTTGTTCTATCTATGCTCCTCGACTCCTGACCTCTGTGAACAATTGGCACACCTTATATTGTATTGGTTGGAGCCATTGAGTGAATTCCATAACTTTGCTCTGAATCGTATGGATCTTCTGCTAGGCGGTGCGCTTCTTTTGAGACTGCTTCATTCTTTATATGACCGACATGGCCTTCAGCTGCGCCTGTAGTGTGTCTACGTGTTTCTTCGCTTCCTTGAGCTGTGACTCCAGTGCCTGCAATTTTGGATTCTCAGTGAGGTTCTCATATGTTTGGGTGTTACGGTTACTTTGCTGCTTGCATTAGAGGGCAAGAGCTTTTAGTCTATCAACTGCGCTATGGGTAGTTGCTTCTCGCTGGTCCCTTACGTCTAGTAGGGTCTCAGGCACAGTGCGTAGCTCTAAATCTGCTATGTGTTGCTGGAACTGTTGGATGGCATCTGCAAGCTGATCTACTTGCTTCGTGACTTGATCCTCTGCCTTTATTTCTACGACTATTAGCGAAGTGATCTGTTGACCGCTTCCTTTACTGCAAGTTGCTTTGCTAGCAACTGTTCCTTGCCTTGCTGCAATTTTTCTTTTTCTTCATCTCACTTCGCTTGGAGAGAAAGCTTTTTTCGTTCTGCAGCACTGCGTTGTTCAAAAATTACTCCCTGTACTTGTGTCAAAGCCTGGGTGGCTTGCGTTGTTTCCTCTTGCACTCGTCGAAGGTGAGCTTTGACTATATCAACTATTTGGTGGAGTTGAGCTGGCTCATCTCCCAGTTCTGGTGTTTCTAATGGTAGAGGCGTAGTGGAGACTGTGCGGCTGGACTGTAGTGCCTGTTGCACCCCTTGGAGCTCAACCTCAATTCGATTGTACATCTCCTCTTTCTTAGCCTCTTGCTTCTCTGGTATCTCCAGTGAAGCATGATTCAGGGCCGCTACGATGAAATCAAAGTCATCTGGGGTGAGGATAGTCTGCAATTTGGTCATTGTTTCTTTCGACTTCTTCTGGGAAGAAGGCTTCAGAGGGGAAACCTTTCTTTTCTTCGGGGGGTCTTCCTCGTCTCTAGGCGGTGTTACCTTGCCTTTATTTTTCTCAGCTTATGTGCCATCTATCTCTTCGCCATCACCCCCTTACTCTGGTGAGATGGAAGCAGTCTTCACAGATGTACAGTCTAAATCCTAGACCTCTTTAGTCTTCTTTATCTTTCTAGGTCCGAGTGTATCCGGCGTAGTTTCTGGGCTGTCTATGTCGAATATCTCTGCAGGGTCTGCTGGAATAAGGGGGTCCACTGACCATTCCTTGGTGATCTCCTCCAAGTCCTCCTCCGTCAACTTGTAGTAGGAATGTAGCTCTTTCTTATGTCCATCAGTGCACGCTGTGATATAAATGAAATGCCTATCAATGCCGAACTTCATCAAAGGTCAGAACATGACATCTGACTACCATTGCTTATTCATGTCACTGGAATACCACAATGTACTGAACTTCGCGACCAAAGGTTCAAAGGGCTTGATGTCCAGGAAGGTCTCACCTTCTGGCATCTCCCAGGCAATGAAAGTGATCAGGATCAGTAGCCAGCTAAAATAAATTCGTACCCTTGATCCTGGGCTTCTCTATAGTCAAGTTCTAATTGGTTCACTAGGTACTGCACCCAATTCATTTGTAATCCCTCCGCGCACTTCCCTGAAAGGTCGACTACAAAACCAATGACTTGGGTGGGTCGGTTATTTCGTACTAACTTTCCTGTGATCAATTGATAGGGGAGGCCCACTGCATTGCTCTAGATAGAAGCTACCTTGTAGCCTTGCATGCCCTTCTCAACATCGCAGTAGGTGTCCTTGATCCTCTGTGCGAGAGCGCGATCCATGGTTTTTCTAGGATATAAATCTTGTGGGTCAGGGCCTTGCATACTTAGCCCTGTGATCCAATTGATCAATGTCAGATCCACTATGATACGACGGTTTAACCACAAGTATCTGCCATGGTAACATGACAACAACAACTTGACACATGCATTCACCTCTTGGTGTCTTATGAAGTGAGGAATCTTCATGACGTTGAGCAGTGTAGACTGCACGAGGTTCATAGTCCATGACTGAGGGACAATCTTTAGATTCTTTCCCTTTGTTCTAGTTAGGTACTTATGTGGGGCAAGCATGTTGTAGACCTTCCTGTCACCGAGATTGAAGTCGCTAAACTTCAACGCTGCAATATTTTCTTGGTCTACGCGAACTGCGCGTATCCCCTTTGAGAGGTACACAGTGACCAAGGCGTACTCAAAGTCTCTGGGCACACTGTCTTGATTTATTGAACTGCTAAGAGGTGGTATATAGGTGGGTAATATGCTAGAAATAAACTTAGCATTCACGAGATCATCCCTGTTCTTGGTTCACTTCTCATCTGATGGTCGGGATGGTCCAGCTCGAGCAATGGACGGAGAGACTGGCAGTCCTCTCGTGGATGATGCTTGTACACCTAAGGATAATCCTCTCTCCGACATGACTCTTTCATTCATCAAGTCGAGGAGTACTTCTGTCACTGATTCTTCGACTACGTTGAGCTCGTCGAACATCCACGCTCAGGATTAATTAGATCGGGGTCAAATTAACGTAGACACTGCACTAGAATAAACAACAAGAGCACAATGATCACAGTATACAATTTACTTAGTCTGTGGGCTCAAACTCTTGGTTAGCAAAAGTGTTCTCGGTGCATGGCACGATGGGATAAATAGGTAACTCAGAATCTTATGCTGAATCACTTCTGTATCAAAAGTCTTCAAGTCATCATACTGCCAAGCGAAGATGTCTGCAAATTCCTTTAGCAATTCTCCATAATCAACCCTTTGTTTTTCAGTCAAATGTGATGCCAAGTTGACATGTTTAAGATCTTTCTCACTGGCCACATTATACTGCAAAACATCTGACTCTTTTTCCCCACTTTGCAATTTGACAGCCACATCGTTGTTATTGAACAACCTTTCCAATGGGACCAAACCTTTAGGGATTCTGTTGGTGGACAACTGAACTATTTCATGTGCTGTGATTTTACTTTTGAACTTTGGCTCATCAACTTCATGGTCATGTTCATTCTCCTGATCAATCTGCAGATCTACAAACTCATCTATCACTGCAAGGAATCTAGTGAGTTTAGCATCGTCTTCAAAAACCTTCCAAAATTTTACATTATCAGGGAGAGAGGGCCTATATTTAACTTGAATTTCGTAAGTTAATTTATGAGGCAGAGGGGGTATGAATGCACAAGCAGACACCACCAATGAATCAGCCACTTCATTCATTTCTCTAGGTACAAATGCAATTTTAAAATCTGCAAAATTTTGAATTGCCTTCAACACTTCATCTCTGTATGCCTTCAGTCTGACATGCTTGGCTTGAAAGGACTTATTCACCAGCTGAATAATCAAATCTGCATCTCCAAACACCTGCAATTTTTTAATGCCCTTCTCCTTGGTTGCGTTCAGCCCCAAAATTAGTGTTTCATACTCAACAATGTTATTAGTTACTTTGAAATCGAGTTTAAAGGACAAATGAGAAATTTTCCTAGAGGGAGAAAGGAATACCACTCCTACTCCAGCTGACTACCCAGTGCAAGCACCGTCAAAGAACATGGTCCAAAGATCATCTTCTGCTATTTCTGTGGGCTGAACTGTGATCTGATCTGTGGGATTTCTGAGCAGCAATGTATAAGGTAGTGAATCATCAATTTGCAAGATACAATATCCCATATCTGTGTCGACCGAATAGATAGGATGATTGGATGGATTTTTCTCGTCACTGATAACATATGCCAACTAAGATTCCCTGTAAAGCCTTCTGTTCACCCCTCCGAAAAAAGGGATAGTAGTGTAAGAGAGATCCATTTGAAGAGTGCCACCTAATCTCTTCATCCACGATCTCGATAGTAAGCATCCAAATTTTGGAGGTATGTCAGCCACCACTATATCCATCACCATT
>SNQJ01S0189747.1:2999-18186 GCA_010110895.2 Picea sitchensis | reverse complement strand
TCTGATAGGGAGATGTGATGATTCTGGGGGATTTTCAGGAGCTAATTGAAACATGCCAACAGTGTGGTTGTCTTGACTGACACCATGAGTGAGCAGGTTGTCTTGACTAGCACCATGAGTGCTATCTTCACTGAGAATAGACCGGGATCTTTTCAATGAAGACTCTGACACTGCCACAGGTTTTCCAGTTGTAGTCTGAAACATAGGAGCAGTTTGAGTGCTTTTATTAATAGATCTGAAATTCTTCTTGTTGGTAGGCAATTCATGAAGACAGCTAGAATTGTGCACTTTCTATGGATCTTCCTCAAGAAAAGTCTTTGCTTTCCTGATAAAAATAGAAGATGGTATCAAGCAATTTCCTGGAGTAGTTTGTAACATTGTTGAAGTGATATTATCCGCTTGAATCTCGGGTTTGCAATTACCCGTTATTTCTGAAGAAGGATATTCACAACCCAAAGTGAAGACATGACTATGAATGTCGAAGCAAGTTATGAATATTTGAATTTTTTAGGATGCTTCCTTTTCTTGTTCCTCTAGAGTCCTTACTATAACGGATATGGCCTTCGAAGAGTAGGCAACTAAAGTCAAGCATTTGATGCCATTTTTAACTTTATTTCATATTTTAAGTTGAGAAAGATGAGGGTTCAAATATATTCCACTTTTATTAAGTACCCATGTTGTCTTGGGAAGTTGCAGAATGATCTCCAAAGATGCTTCTCATTACATTGTTTTCATTAGCACATGAGGGCCTACTAGTAAGGAGGCTACTGAAGAATGACATGCCCAGACCTGCCAATCCACAGAGAGAATGTGGGCACTTAAAAAAGCGAGGGAGTTGGCATTAAAGGCCTGACTCTGACCAGCTCAAAACCAAAATTTGAATAGTATTCTGATATTCACTAGTTGCGCGTCGGTGTTACTGGGTTGGGATAACCAACCCTTCAATGTCCGGGTGAGACCTTAAGACCTTTGGAGACTTGGAATTGGGATAAAATAATTGGTACTTACCTCTTAGAAGGTGTGGGATGATGACCTTAGATAAATCCTTCTGCACTGGTTCATTTTCTTTTATTTTAGAAGAATCAACCAAGTTCCAATTTAAGGTTGGGAACAATGTTAACCCTACTAATATGATTAGTTGAAAGCACAAAACCTAACATGGCATATCTCTAATAGTTTTCTATTACAGAACATCATGATATTTGAGCACAGTGTCTTCAAACCATAACCTAGTGAGTATGGGTTATTGTTGAGAATGGACCTTGGGCATCTTGTGGGCCATTCTCAGATGTCCAAATCACATGTCGGTGCTCAAGTGGAAGTCTCTATTAAGTTCCATTTCATTTAAAATAAAAATGTCATCCTTTACCATCACATGATGGCTGGAGAGGATCAAGATTTGAAACCTTTATTACATGAAGTGAGATCAGTTTGGGTTTTTTGCTTCTTTGGGAAGAATGCTACTTCTATTAATTATAAGAGAAAGGTACAAATGAGCACCTTTATTTAAGGTTAATTAAAATATAAGTTTGTCTGTCTTCTTTCTTTTAACACCGTTACTTATATTTTTGGGGAAGTTGATAAAACCTATCATCATTCAATTGGCAAATCTATTATCACCCAGTTGTCAACCGACAGGAAGAACAGGAAGAACAACCATTGCTATTTGTTGTTTGCAATGCCATTATTGTTTGCTATTGGAAATGCAAATAGTAAAGAATAAAGTACAAACAAACACCTTTATTTGCTTTTTATCTTTACACTACTACTCATATTAAGTAAAGTAAGGTCCCTTTATCTTTACATTGCTACTCATGTTAAGTAAAGTAAGGAACAAAGTATAAGGGCAATGCAAACAATAGAGAATAAAGTACAAAGTTCAAACATGCATATTAATTTTATTTGTTTTTAATTTTAAATCGCTACTCATATTAAGTAAAGTAAAGAACAAAGAATAAGAGAAAAGTATAAACGAGCACAACCCTCTATATTCATATACATGTAGTTGTAAATTGGGTTTGCATCCTGTAGTAAAAGGTTGAAACTTTAGCATAGGAATGATATGATATGCAACATCATAGTCTATAAAAATTTCCATGCTTTTAGCTTTGAACTCTCTCTTTCCATTGGACACAAATCAGCTAACCTCCTGATAGATATAAGGCACAATCAAAAAACAATTCAGGGACTTTTTATTCTTATTCCTATAGGTATAGAGATAGGTAAACATTTCTTATTCCTATTCATATAGATATAGGTAAACATTTATTATTCTTATCCCTTTTTCATCAAACTTCAAATAATTTAGGTAAACATTTCTTATTCTTATCCTTTTTTCATCAAACTTCAAATAATTTTAGGTAAACATTTCTTATTCTTATCCCTTTTCATCAAACTTCAAACAATTTTCAGGTACAAGTATTTCTTTATTCTTATCAATTTAATTTGTTAAACATTTCTTATTTCTATCATATATATCATGTTTATTCTAGGTTTATGGCTAAAGGAAAACTCCCAATAGATCTCTATAAGAATTTAGAATTATACTATATAGAATATACATTTATGTTTATGGCTAAAGCTACAACTCCTTTAAAGTACTCTGTAAGACTTGAATGATAAGCAGGTGACAATTTACTTCAAACTTGTCAATCAATTCAAACATTGGAATGTTGAAAAGCAACAAAATGTAGATCTTTCATTTTTCAAATGAACAAGATAAAGCTATCTTGTTGGTTACATGAGGAGAAATTTGGGAAAAAGTATTAAAGTAGCTTCGTTCAAATTGAATATTCTATACTTGGTAGGAATTTACTAATTTTATATTATTTCTCTCTGCAGTTTCACTTTTTGGTTTCTAGATCAATTTGAAATTTCAATTAGGGAATATTTATTGAGATGTCAAACACCATTCGTGGGAAGAAAAGATCAAGACAAAATGATCTATCATCATATTTTCAAAGACCCAATCCAAGGATCCACATTCTCTTCATGTTTTGAGCTCTTTTGAGCAACCTATTACTGAAAGAGATCTCAACTCTTAGGAGAATGCATCTAATATCCAAATAATAGATAAGGAAATATGTTCCTCAAGTGATCAAAGTGAGATAAATGCATTTTCACCGTAAATTGGCAAGACAAATGTCGTAAAAATATTTCATTGAAAGCCCCACCAACCATACACTTTAAAGACAAAGGGCCAATGGGACATAGGAGAGGCTTCCAACCAAACATTGGGTCTCAAAATTTCATTTATTGATCCATTACCTCCAAAAAAAGAGAAAGAGAAACCACAAGTTATATGCACTATATGTAGTTGGAAACTTGGCACGCCAACGACATTTTAGATAAAGTTAGATACAATTGAGAAGCTAATGGTGGAAAGGTGTATGAAAGAAAATTATAGATGGCTTTTAGGAGAAATCTATTGTCGATGGAAATCTTCCTCGAGGAATGCTGACATGTAAAATATGTTGATGAATATAGTGAATATTTAATAAGCAAGCAAAACCCCGAGGCAGGTGGAGTGGAACCATCACATCTCTATTCAAAAGACATGGAAAGAAAATTTGTTATTCAAGACAATACAATTAAGCACTATATTTCACATCTTATATAAAGGGCGTCCTATGACAGATTATCCGTATTACATGAAATATCTATCTTTTCTCAAATGCCAAACTTTCCATCTTCTCATTGGTCTTAACGAGTGGTTGGGAATGGGCAAAATATCTAGCTCAAGCAGAAAAGGATGATATGAAAGAGAAGATTGCAAGTGCTAGGTTTATGTCATTGTCTTTGGATGAGGTTACAACTATTGATAACACTTTAAGTGGATTTGAAGGAGTATTTATATGGTTAATGACCACATTAGGCATTCCTATTCACTTGGGGTTCATAAATGATGGAGAATTCACAAAATTAAAAATATTTATGAACTTGTTAATAATAGTTTGTAAGGAAAGTGGTGGTATGATCCTTTAATGATCGCAAAAAGTTGGTATGTGTTGGAGCTGATGGAGCATCAAGAATGCAAGGACAAAGGAATGGTCTTTGTGTTTTCGTATCACAACCATCACCAATCGTGATAGTAGTTGAGTATCTATCAGATGGTCTATAGGATGAATCTTGCATTTAAAAATAGTAAGCAAGTTTCCATCGGTTTCTAAAGTTGAAGATCTTGTACGAGAGGCTTATGCATATTTTTCTCAGAGTCCCAAACGATTTTTAGAGTTTAAAAATTTGTCGATGCTGTTACAAATGAAAACAAGCTATTAAAGGATGTTGATACAAGATGGATCTCATTGAATGGACCAAATCAAAGATTATTTAGTGAGTACCAATCCTCAGTAGGGGTGATGTATGAACATCGCTCAAGTGTAGATAAAGCTCAAGATCTTCTCTTTTGACTAATCGACATAGAGACATTATTAACATTGGTTGGAATTCTCACTATGCTAGATGAAATGAATGTACTCGTGAAAATGTCTCAAAGTCGCAGACAATGTATATTTTAGAATACACAAATGCAAGAAATTTGCATGCCTTTCATTGGATAATTTGTATACGATGTCAGAGTCTTTCGCAGGTCCACGGCTTACAAATTGGACTACAATCATTGATATAGAAAATACTGAAAATTATTTGAAGTTTGATGAAAGGGATACTATGTATGGAAGTGGGTATATGGTTCCTTTTCAATATATTGATAAGACAAGACGAACCACCAAAGAGTGCCCCCACAGGTCAAGAGACCCATTCGACAATGTTGTCATTTCAAAGAGATGCACCTTGATAGAAATTCGTAAAGTCACTATCATTGGAGATAAGAGAACTATTCTCTCGAGATGAATTGTTGGAGGCCATGTCCAGGGTGTAACTCCTAATATTAAACACCTAAACAACCTACTTTAAAATGGGACTTTGTGGCAAAATTAAATACTTTAGTGGACCACTTTTTCAAGAAGGTCGAGATACATGGAGAACAGGTTGAAGGTATTTGGATCAATCAAAATTGTTTCAATAAGCCACACGCTTCACTGAAACAATGTGGAATCAATTTTATGCTTTGGAGAATCCTCTAGAACATGGTGCAATAACAAGATTATGGACTATCTTAGGTGCTAGAAAATAATTATAGGAAAACATCTCATAATATCTTAAATTAGAAGATTTGTGTTAAACCATGATTTTGGGATCAACAGAGGATGAGAGAATGTTTAGTGCACTATCACTTTTGAAGTCAAAGATGAGGAACAAGCTTGATAAACATATGGATATATGTTTAATATTATATGTACCAAAAGCATAGCATTTCCATCATATGAAAGAGCACTCAGCTCTTGGCTTATCGACAGATAGAAGGGGAGAAAAACAATATAACAAGTTTCTTTAATGAACTTGATACATAACATAATTCTTTGGAGGCCCATAATGATAATCCATCCGGAGATGGTCTTGTTCAGAGTGAAGAAAAATGAACACCAAGATGAGAAATGGGAAATTGATATACCACAACATTTCATCTAATCCAATATATATGAGGGTCTATGGAACACTTATTTCGGTATATGTGTTCCATCGGTGGTGCAAGAAATAGTGAATGGAATAGCACAGATGATCTAATTTTTGTGATATGTTCTTCCTCTATTTTGGAGTAGGTTGGAAATTATTTATCATAACAAGATTAATATATGCCAATTTGAGGATGCATCTAAGCTAAAAATAGGTTCTATAATTTATATTTTGTTTTTCATATAATTCGATTTCACATTTTCTCGATGCAAGCATTCTAAGATGGATTTTTTGACATTTAACCATTACATTGCCCCTTTCTGTATGTGACAGAAAATGAAGTTGGAATTTGATGAAGATGTGACCTATCTCTTCACATAGACAGTGTCCTATTATTAAAGGACCCCTTGTTTAATTGAACTATGCACCTTGGCTGACTTTACTATACGTACATGACCAAATGTGGTGTGTAGTCCATTTCAGATTGAAACACTCTGTTGTTTAATTGCTCAGCAATGTATGAAAAGAAATATTGTGTGAAAGCCAATTTGTAGAGGAAACACCTATTGTCAATTTGATCATAAGACGAGGAACCAAGTAGCATTATGTGAAATGTTACAGTGCAAATACTGCACAATTTCTAACATTTTACTGCTAAATGCATGTAAGAAATGTTTTTGAAGTCCATTTTGTAGATTGAAAAACCTATATTTGATTTCGGATTATGTAGATGTGGTAGCATAGTGAAGTCCATTTTAGATTGAAACACATTTTTAATCAGTCATGTAATTCTGTTTAATCGGGCCTAAGTAAAAATGCTCTCAATTTTGGTTAACTTTATTGTATGACATGGTGAACATATGAAGTCCATTGGTAGATTGAAACACTTGTTATTTAATTGGCCTATGTAGAAGATGTGGTGAAATGTTGTGATAAGTCCATTTGTATATGTAAACACCTTTTGTTTAATTATCCTATGAAAACTATTATTTGTTGAACTATACTGCATGTGACTAAATGTTTGGTTGACTTTTATTGTAGTAGATGTAGGATGTTGATAAGAAATGTTATTAATTCATTAGAAGTAGATGTAGAATAGCGTTGGTTGACTTTATTGTAGCAGATGTAGTGAATGTTGACAATGTTAGAATCACTAGGTAGATTGAAACATTATTTTGTAATCGCCTATGCCAAAATGCTTGTCACCTTGGTCTTCCATCATCAGTAGATGTGGTGGAATGTTGTGTGAAGTCCATTTGTTGCTCCAACACCATCACCAATATTTCACATTTTATAATTCAGTGAAAGATTCGTAAGGATTTTACAAGTTTTTATAATTAAGTGAAATATTTACCAATATTTTACAAGATTATATATAATTGACTAAAATATTCCCCAAAAAATTATATATACATTTTATATTATTGATAAAATAGCCTTCAATTTTTCCTATGTATCATGGGGATTCGCCCATTTATTATACATATAAATTTAGGGGGGGTTCTTAAAATCACCCCTGTTATCCAGTTGTGTTTCCGCACCCCAGACCACTTTAGCTCCTGTATTAAAGTTTAAGTCTCATTAAAGAATCTGATTTTAGAGTCTAAAAACCCCTCAAAGCCACCTGATCCCAAAAATTCTTTCTCTCGACGCACGACCCATAAAAATTTAGTAAACATATATCCTTGTTGTTTTCTAGTGAAATGTCGTTGAGAATAATACCCCCACTGCATAGTCAAGGAAGAATTACAAACTTATTTGGGTCCCACGTTGCCAGGAGTCCACCCGAATTTCCCATAGAGCTAACAACATAAGAAAACCAATTTGGTACAAACTTCAACATAAAATGACGTGCCTTCTCCTCATCTACTAGCATCTCTTGTAAAAAAATCACATCACATTTGACTTTTCTAAGTGCTCTGTGCATGGAGGCTTGTTTTAGGGTCCCCCCCACCTCTCGAATATTTAGGGATAAAATGATCATGATCTGGCCCGTTCAAGGGATTTCATGCCTCTAAGCACCACAGAGTTTGTAGAAGAAGGAGATAGTACAATAGGTGTATTCACAGTGAGAATATCCCTCTTTCGAGAACTTATCATCTGAATATGGGATGTCTCAAATCCAATTCCTTTAGACCACGCATAACTTGATCCACCCCCCCCACAGCAGAGTTCATAATGGTCCACCAAATCGGTAGAACCCGAAAGAGTTAAGATACGTTTTCCTTGATATGTATAAAGAGACACCGTGGAATCAACCACATGAAGTAGTGGGACTAACAATTCCAAAGTCTCCCCAAGTGAGCAGTCACCAGGTTTAGTCTCTTGATAGCCAGAAATTAAAAAAGGCTCAGTCCCCCCAACTTCTTCCCCCTCTTGAGAAGTCTCAGGAAATTTTTGGAGTTCAAGTAGGGAAGCCCCCATTCCACAAGATGGAATGACAGAGGCTGAATATACACACCCTTGGTTCCTCCCGAGTGGAGTGGGCCCTAACCGAGTTGTGTAAAGACTTGTCCTCCACAAGATAAAGTGTTAAGACATCACTATGCACAATAACCAACTTAGGGGAAGGGGGGTTCTAAAATGGTGTGAAAATAGTCAGATTTACTAGAGCGGGACCACAAGGTGAAATTACAAGCTCATCCCCCGACTATGATGACGCATCCAATGCAATATTTTCCCAAGAAGTGAGCGAATTGAAAAAATAGGAAAAAAAACTTTCAGTTTACCTGTGAGAGTGTTTGAGCCTGAGCAGGTCGGATAGTTCGAGGAAACAGGACAAGGTACTTCTCGAGTAGAAGAAATGAACCTTGGTGAATCACATCTTGGCATTTTCCTGAGACGATATTTCTCTGACTCTTCCTCCTCCACATACCCCTGGCAAGAATTTCTCAAGTGTCCATTCTTACGACAAAGGGTACACCAGAATGGTAGACCTAAATAATCAATTCTCTGTGTGAAGTATTGGTCCCACCACTATATATCCAACATCTCTAGAAGTCTAGAGTGAATATCAATCTCCACCAAAATCCTACCAAGCTTGCGATCCAGCGCACACAGTGAAAATTCATCAACACAAATAAAGCGGCCCAGAGCATTCCCAATGGCCTTTAAAGCCTTTATATTCCAAATATTTAATCGTAGGCCTGGAAGAAGTACCCATAAGTGCTTGAATTGAAAATAGTCCTAGGCAGGATCAAAGGAGATCTTCCACCTTTTGAGCATCAAGCTCCCCCCATCTAAAGGCTAAAGCCTATCTAGAATTTTCACCACGTCGTTCGTCGGGTGAAATCTGAAACCAAACCAGCCTCTCGGGAGGAAAAATAATTTCGGCATATAGCCCGACAAAGGTGATCAGTTTGAATTCATTCATGAAAGCAAAGGAGTGGTAAAACACGAGCGATAGGAGAACCTGCCAACCAGGGCGTTTAAATCCAAGTTTACCACTTCCTCCAGACCCAGATCACCCCCCAACATCATTTTCTGATGAGCTTGGTTAGGAAGGCACGAATTTTTAATAGACAGTCTCTCAGGAACAATCTTCCAACCAACAGAGTTAGCCTCTCCACCACCCAGACGCTTATGAGCACCATTTGTAACAACAACCCCAGGAGAAAAATGAACATAAAACTCATTAATAGACCTCAACAGTTTAACTCTGTCCTCATGGGAAAAGGATAACGAAAGAAATGACATGATCCTATAAATTATATTTTTTCTAAGTTATATTAAAATTATTTTCTTTATTTAATTAAAAATACAAAAAAATATTAATTTAAAATAAAATTCCAAATATGTAACATACAACTATATTAACAATTAAAAAAAATTAACATACAATAAATGACATGATCATATTATTTATACTATACTTTTAACTTTTAATTACTATTTTGATCTTAAAAAATAAAAATAAAAATTAATATAAAACAACATTTAAAAAATATAATATATAAATATATTAGTAATAGGAAAATATAAAAAATACAACTTCATTTCTAAGTTTTTTTTCACACAGAAAAATCAGTTCCATCGTTATTCATTACTAAATCAAGAGAAACTTCCTCATACATAGATATCTTCATAATATGTCTTGTAGGCACATATTCACCTTATATAAATATCCAAAATACTAACATGTTACAAATATTCAATTGCCTTCAAATAGAACATTATTCTAATTGCTAAAAATATATAATTCCAAATAATGATGTCTATAAAAAAATGTTCTAAAAGAATTAGAAAATATGGAAATGATCAATTTTGGTCACTAATCCCTCAAAAATATCCTCTACAAAGAGCCACCCTGAAGGAGATGATAGAGATTTCTTTGATAATATATCAGCTTCCTTGTTGAATTGCTTGTGAATGTGCATACAATTGATGTCAGAAACATGTCATGAAGCCTTATAATATTCGTCCTCCAAGAATTGAAGGAAATAATATCGAGCTTAGATTGTTGGATATCCAATCTAGCACCACTTTGGAGTCACCAACAACCATGATGGGATCAATGTGAAATTTTTTGGCCAGAATCAAAATCCCCCAAAGACCCATGATTTATTCCTTGATGTTATTCCCTTCTCCACCAACAAAATATTCTTTATAAACATGTGAGACATTGAGTTTAATAAAAATACCTATCTCACATAAGCCCCCAGTTGTTGCCCCATCAAAAAACCAATAGGAGTATTATCAAAGAAGAATGGATTTAATATGTACTCCACTCTATCAACTTCATTGCTAACTGTATGTTCATTTATAGCTAAAAGGATATGCAAGATTGCATAGCCATCATTCCTTATCATATCTTCAAACATAATTTTGTTTCAATATTTCCAAATACCCCATAGGATCAAAAAGGGAAAGTGTCTGAAATGTGGAAAAGAAACCAACCAAACCAACATATTTCCCTACAAAGAAGATTTGTCCCAAGACTCAGCTATCCTCATCTTATTCAGAATGAATTTCCAAACATATTGTGCGAAATCACAATGGACAAACAAATGATCAGTTGATTCCTCATTTTTCAAGCAGAAAATGCATGTTGATGGCCCTATTCCCCCACGCTTCCTTAAATTTACTCTTGTGAGGACATGATTTGTCAAACACAGCCACATGAGAATGATGATTTTTTCAGGAACCTCAATTTTCCAAATTACCTTATACCACCATCTATAATATTTTTCTGCAAATTGATAAGCCATCACGCCATAGGCTAAGATTGCATTAACATCTCCAACTTTTTTGGTTCCAGGACCACACTATCTTATCATTTAAGTCTGACAGTGATAAGCCACTGTTGCAAAAATAAGAATGATAATCTAACCATCTTGTTGATAGAACACCTAAGAGCCCCAAGTTAGCAGACGGAAGCCATGCTTGATTCGAGTTCTCCAATTGAGATGGAACTCTGATCTGTGATAAAGTGAAAATATTTAAATCATAGAGATGGCCAATCAACAAATATGACAGTCTGTACTTCGAGGATCCCCCTATATAAGGGTCCAGGCCAACCACAATACTTTTTCCACTTCCAACCGACCATGCGATCCATTTTTTAATAAGAGGAATAGCTCGCAGATAGTTTTTCCTAATATTAGAAGCACCAGGGAAGCTATGTGATTCATTACGCAACCATGACACCACATCAATACCATTTAAGTATTTTTTTTTTAATAACTGTACTCCATAAACCTTTTCCAACCAGACTCCTCCAACATGACTCAGCTTCCAGTGCTATAGAAAACCAATGAAGATTTTTGATACCCCATCCCCCAAGATATTTTGGTATGGATATTTTTTTTCTAGCTAGGTAAATGGAACCCCGAGGCTTTTTTGGCTCCCCTCCAAATAAAACTCGATATAATCAGTTGAATTTTATTTATGATAGTGGAAGGGACTTTAGCCAGACTAAATCGGTATACAAGAAGATTTTGAAGCACATATTTAGCCAATATTAACCTATTGCCTAAGGAAAGCCAACGAAATGTCCAATTGCCAAACTTCTTTTCCACCTTTTGAATTAGCCATTTCCAATCACAAACCCTTTAAGCATTTGGTTTGATAAAAAAGCCTAAATATTTCAATTCTTCCTCTAACCTATGGATCTGAATATTAAAATCCTCCCTCAGTCTATCCTCCAGAATATGATCAGTATTATGGGCTAGGAAACATGACTTCTGACAATTAACTTCCATTCCAGAGGCTTTGCAAAAACTATTTAAAGTAGCTTTGAATTCTAACCAGTTTACTATCTTCCCCAAACCCAAAATAACCACATCGTCTACAAAGAATAGATGAGAGATGATAGGTCCCGTGGCCACTTTAATACCTTGGAATTTCCCTTCCAATCTCGTATTATTTAAAATTATGTTGAAGCTTTCAACTATCAGAAGAAACAAAAGTGGGGACATTAGGCATCCCTGCCTCAACCCTCGATGGCATTTGAATAAATCTGTTGGGGTTCCATTAATCAAAATAGCCATTTTATCACTTGTGACACATGCCATTATCCATAGAATGGCCTCCCATTTCAAGCCTATCTGAATCAACATAAGCCTTAGAAAATTCTAGCTCACCTTGTCATAAGCCTTATTTAAATCCAATTTAAGAATTAAAGAACTTATGTTTTTTACCTTAACTGTGTGCATTCATTGTTGTGTGATCCCCACCGCATCATAAATTAGTATATCCTTAAGAAAACCAAACTATTCACCAGAAATACACAAGGCCAGTTTGTCCTTAATCCTGGATGCAATGATCTTAGATATGACTTTGTAGATAAAATTACATAGAGAAATTGGGCGAAAATCACTGTAAACTTCTGGCTTATTAACTTTTGGAATGAGGGTTATAAAAGTTTCATTCCAAGCCCCTGGGACCTGGCCTTTACTACTTGATTTCTTAATGGCCCTTACTAAATCCTCTCCCATAATGTCAAAGAAGGGGAGTAAAAATTCCTAAGTCCACCCATTGGGGCCTGGGATTTTTTCTTTTGGCATTTTACGGACCACATCTTCCACTTCCTTTAAGGACATCTATATTCCAATCTCGTCACTTTCCTCATCTGAAAAAAAACTAGGCACCTCCTTGATCACTTTTAATTGATTGATCGTGTCCTCTGAGCCAATTTCGTTGTACTATGACCTGAAATAATTATAAGTTGTCTTCTTAATCTCCAATAAAGATGTTTTAACATCTCCTTCATCATCTGAGATTTCCCATATTGAATTATGGCTTCTACGTTGGGAAGCATAATTATTAAAAAACTTTGTGTTTTTATCGCCTTTATCCAATCAGATTGCCCGACTTTGATGTCTCCAAGATGCCTCCTCAATTTCAAATAATATTCCTTTACACTGCTTCAAGTAACTCAGATAGTACAGATCCAAAGAAGTGAAGCTTTGTGAGGGACAATTATCAAAAACTTTAGAAATCCTTTGTTCAACATCCTTGAGTTCGACAAAAAGAAATTTAAGTATAGAGGGGCTTCCGCAATGCAACATATTAGATATCATTTTCGGGATTAACTGCGTAGAATAAGTCATTAATCTATGACCCATATCCATGAGTATTAGTCGCAAATGACCAATAATTCTCATGATTTGAATAGTCCACTTAGCACTCATTGCATCGGGTGATGCTCACAGGGGTGAAGAAGTGGGATTGAAACTAATGAAATGAATCGCATAGCATCAATCATCACTTCCGGGGCCTGCACCCGGTAACCAGGACTTCCCAGGTGGTCACCCATCCCAAGATGCCTCTGGCTCAAGCACGCTTAACTGTGGATTTTTCTCCACAATCAAGCCCACTTAGCTTGCTACCCCATTTGCAAAACCTCAACAAGTATTGTGCCTTATGAACTATCCATTCAGAGCTCCCTTCACTCTTACTATTTAAGTATAGAGGAGCTTCCACAGTGCAACATATTAGAAAGAAATTTATTTTTCCCCATCTTCCATTTGCTAACAATGTGCTTTAACTTTTTAAAATTTTCTCCAAGAAGATACATGGGAGAGGGATCACTCTAGTTGTTCATAGATGGCCATGATTCCCAAATTAAAGAGTTAAAATACAAGTCGGAGAGCGAGGTGTTATTAAACTAAAATGGAGGAGCCGTCTTAATAACATTCTCTTCTAATTGTAGACAAATCGAGGAATGATCTGAAATAACTGAGTTAATGGACTGTGAATTGAATCTTTTGAAACTCCCCAGAAATCTCTCATTCACAAGGAATCTATCCAGCCTTTTCGAAATGGTTTCCAGGCCTGCACGCCCATTTCTCCAAGTCAGAGCAATGTGACAAGGCTGTAGGTCAACCAAACCTGCATCAATATTAAACTTGAAAAAAACTCAGCCAGTGGGTCTATTCTCACTGAATTTCCCCATACCTCCCTAAGATATAGAGTGAAATTTAAATCACCTCTCAGAATCAAGACTTCTTCTTCCAACAACCCACTTTCAACAATAGGATTCCAAAAAGACTCTCTGTCCTTATACAGAGCATAAAAATTAACCAATTTAATCCTGCTCGAAAATCCTTTTACCTTGCCTTCTAGCAATATCCCTGCAATGGTTTCATATGCACATAAATCAATATTATCAGGATTTCAACCCAAAAGAATCCCTCCAGACCTACCTGATGAAGCAATGGAAACACAACTCCATTTCGGAAAACAATGTAGGAAAAAATGGTGATCCTTCTCGCAATCAACCATCGTTTCTTGAAGGAAAACAATATTTGGTTTCACCTAACTAAATAAAAGCTTGAGGGAAGATAATTTTGCGGGCCCCCCAAACCCACGGAGATTTAAAGAGAGGATAATCATCAATAACCTTCAGAAACCGACAGGTTTCCTCTAAGGGCTAGAGAAGAGATAGGGACCAATCTAGAAGTAGTAGAACCGGAAATATAAGGATTACTCAGAACAAAGGGTAAGGGTGTAGCCGAAACTAAGGATGCCAACCCTCCTTCGATCCCTCCATCCACCTTTTTAGAACCGCAAGGGCGGGGCTTCTTCCTAACAGTAACATTAGCTCTATCACAAGCCTTTGACATAGTCAAAACATTGTTATGAATTGGAAGAGGAGAAGCATACAATGCCTTTTGAAAGGGTGTAGGTTCCACAGAAGAAATTTCCATATCCCGTTTACTAAAATTTCCATATCCCATTTACTACTAAGATCCTCAGCATTCGAATTTGAGTCCTTCAAAGGTGGAGAATCTTCTATTCCTCCCTTAACTATTTCAGGACCCTCGATCTGGTCTTTTGAGGAAGGAAGAGGATTCATAGCAAATTCAGGACGGGTATTAAAGGGGTACATGGGAATCATAGAAGGGGATTTTATATTGATCCCCACAGGCCCCTGCCTATTTCCCCCCTTCAATACTTCAAATTTATTCATTAATATATCCCAGAAATCCCCAAAAAATTATGAAACCCAACTTTCATTATCTCTTAGGTAATCTATCTCGTTTGAAGGGAGCTTATTGAAAAATGAAGGGAAAAAGAGCTACATCTTATAAGAGAAGCTTTCCAAGATCACCATACTTTTGTTGAGTTAAGAGGTTAGGAAGGTTGGTAGTGTGATCAATATTTTGAAAATGAGATCTAATATGGGTATAGGCTGGACAATCTAAGAGAAAGTGTTTTTCATCTTCAACCT
>SNQJ01S0189746.1:0-10352 GCA_010110895.2 Picea sitchensis | reverse complement strand
TGTAGAGACACATATGTGTTTATGCATAAAGGAACTGGCTATATTCCTATTGACCATTGATTTAGATATATATATTGAATTACTATTTCAAATATGTACAAGTGCCATAAAGAATAGATAGAATGAATAACAGTCCACATATATATTTACATATTCTTTATGTTTATAACCACAAATAACAATGATTCAATAATATACAAATGCATGGAAAAGTAGTTGTTACATTCATTGAACCTTATTCAAAATGGTTTCAAAAAAACCTGTGTATTCAATTGAAAATAATTACAAAACAACATGTGTGTCCTTTTGGGTTGATCCAAATTATTACATTGACCATAGGCGAAAGACTCCATTACCACTTGTAGACAGAATCTAGGAAGAACTGCATAAGTTTGTACACCTAGATCAGAGCTCAAATACCTTTTCGAGTGATAAGGTTTTCCTTGATTCACTTTCCTCATTGTTTAAACTGCAAAAAGAGAACAATTGATATGTTTAGTAAACTATGCGAGTTTTGATGGAATTCAAACAATAGATTTGGCCAATGAAAAACGTATCTTGAGTTTTTCATTTTACATCAATGGTTGGCATTACTTCGATGCTTTGGGTTTTCTATGATGTTAGAAAACTCGTTTTCCCAAAATCACTTACCCCCAAAGTGACATACTTGTTTACGTCACTACTGTTTCGGCATTGGCCAAGTGGCTTCCATGTGTCACTTAGAATCACGTCTTACATGGACCTGAAATGCCTTTTATTCTTGACACCTGTCATCATATGTTTGTGCCACATGTCCTTGTTGATGTGGTCTACTAACGTATATCTCCTATCATGGCTTCATGCCAAGGGAAAGCCACGTGCTATTATCGGATTTGTCATTTTTAAACACGTGATTGTGGGGCCGTGAAAGGCGATTTGGAACCACACCGCTTTTGAGCCCGTAATTCAACACCCTCTGCCACATATCCATTTATCTTTACCGTGTTTTAAATTGTGGTACCCCTCAAAAAAATTAACATTTGAGCAGTTTACGTCCCTGCAATGTAGTGTGGTCATTGATCGTGCCAAAATCTATGATCTCGGTGTTTTCCCTGTCAAAGTTGTTATAAGGATCAACGATTCTTATTGCTATGAGATCAATGGTCCTCTTTTACTCCAGGTGTTCGGCCTTCAGAAGTTTATAAGTGTTATTCCTGGAAATCTCCCAGAGCATTAAGTTTGTGAAGTGAAGGATCTGCCTCCACGTGTCCTCACTGATGGATGACCCATATTTCACTTCGGGACTTCGGGTGTTCAGGATTCGGTATTTTATGTGTGTTGTTCTTGTAAATATCCCGAAGTGTTAAGTCTCTGAAGTGAAGGATCTTCCTCCACGTGTCCTTGCTAATGGATTTTCTAGATTTTACTTTGGGACTTTGGGTGTTCGGGATTTAGGAGTTTATGGGTGTTGTGGTTGTAAATCTCCCGAAGTGATAAGTCTCTGAAGTGAAGGATCTACCTCCACGTATCCTTGTTGATGGACGGTCCAGATTTTACTTTGGGACTTTGGTTGTTTGAGCTTCGGGGGTTTATGAGTGTTGTTCTTGTAAATCTCCTGAAGTGTTAAGTCTCTGAAGTGAAGGATCTTCATCCATGTGTCCTCGCTAATGGACGGTCTAGATTTCACTTCAGGACTTCGGGTTTTCAAGCTTCAGGATTTTATGGGTGTTGTGCTTGGAAATCTCCCGAAGTGTTAAGTCTCTTAATTGAATTATATGCCTCCACGTGTCCTCGCCGATGGATGGTCTAGATTTTACTTTTGGAACTTCGGGTGTTCGGACATCGAAAGTTTAAGAGTGTTGTGTTGGGAACTTCTAGGATATTATAGACCCGGTTGACATGGCAAGCTCTTGAGGCTTCTGTCTAGTCTTTAATATTTGTGCGAGTTCGACGCTTTGAAAGCACGAAAATCGTCAATTTGGGTGCTTACTAGTCCTTCACCATTGTTTTTTGGTAATATACCAGATATAAAATGTATGCAGAATAGAAATAAAATGCTAGCAATGGCAGAGTAACAAAAATATAACCAAAACATTCACCACAACAACACTGAAATGATATAAGAATAAAAACATAAATAACACTTTGAATCTGAAAGCAATGTTCCTGGGCCTCTTCGAGGGGGCAACCTCCAGTTGAGTAGAGCTCTATTAAAATAATATCCAAGCTATGGTTTTGATACCCTCGATTCCTATTTATACTAAAAAGAAGCATCTAGAGGAAGATCCTTCTAGAAGTAGAAGCTTATAATAGGTATTCTGACATCCACCTTATTCTATTTTATTGAAAGGCCTTAATAATATGGACCTTTATTACATCTGAATATATTTTTATACCTATGTGTGGGTTAGGACCCTAACATGTCCGCCCCCTTAAAATCAGCCTTGTCCTCAAGGCTTGGGATGAGGAAATTGTTGCAGAATGGTAGTTGGTTCCCAAGTGGCGTCTGTTGGAGTTGTATCTTTCCATTGGAATAGCACTTCCTTGATAGTTCTATGACGTAGGATATGCTCAAACTGGTCCAAAACTGCTTTTGGTTGTAGCCAAATGGATCCTTCTTCAGCTAACTGTAGAAGGTTCGTTTGAATTTGGAACTTAGCTCCAATCACCTTCTTTAAGCATGGAACATGAAAAACAGGATGTAGCCTCAAATGGTTGGGAAAAGATAACTGATAGGTGACTTGTCCCACACACTTGAGCATGGTATAAGGACCATAAAATTTGGGCACTAGCTTTTGGAAATGCTCAGCCTTGAGGGAAGTTTTCTTGTAAGGTTGCAGTCGAAGAAACAACTGATCCCCTTATGCAAATTGATGTTCATAGCGAGATTGATCTGCTTGCTGCTTCATGCGATACTGTTCCATGAACAAATTCTCTTTGAGGGTACAGAGAATAACCTCTCGAGTTGTAAGTGTTAGATCAACCACCTGGACCTTCGAGGCACCCAGTAAGTATGAGAGAACTGAAGGTGGCTTCTTTCCATATACTGCTTCAAAATGAGTCATGTGTGTAGATGTATGGTATGAAGTGTTGTACCACCATTGATCTAGGGGTAACCATTGAGCCCACTGATTTTTCTTTTCTGAGGAAAAACACCTCAAATATGTTTCCAAACACTTGTTGACAACTTTCGTTTGGCCATCAGTTTGGGGATGATAAGTTGTGCTAAGATGCAATTATGTGCCTTGTATCTTGAACATTTCTTGCCAAAAATTTCTTGTGAAAGTTGGGTCACGATAAAAAACAATAGAGTGTGGCATGCCATGAAGCTTGAAGACCTGATCCATGAAGATTTGAGCCACCGTGGATGCTGTAAATAGGTGTTGAAGGGCACATAAATGAGCATACTTGGAAAGGCGATCAACAACCACCATGATGATGGATTTATTTCCCGATTTGGGTAAGACGATAATAAAATCCATAGAGATATCCTTCCAAATAGCAGGTGGAATTGGGAGCGGTTGGAGTGTTCCTGGTGATTTGACTATTTCTCCCTTGTTGCATTGACACACGTCACATTCAGCTACAAAATTATGAATGTCATGTTTCATACCATCCCAGAAAAAGAAACGTTTGACCCTGTCATAGGTTTTGGTGAACCCAGAGTGCCCTGTTGTGGGTGTAGCATGAAGATCAGAAAGTACCATGGATTTAATATTTGATTGTTTAATTAAATACAAACGGCCTTTGTATCGATGTTCCTCATGGAGCCAAGAGTACCCTGGGGAAGCTGGAGCATTGGACTACAATTGCTGGATCAACTGCAAACTTTTGGGATCTTGTAGCCATTCCTGACAAACGTCTTGGAGCCAATATGGTACAATGAATGAAAGAGAAAAAAGGGATCCTTCATCTTCATATTTTTGGGAAAGTGCATCCGCAACCACATTGTATTTTCCTTTCTAATAAATGATCTCATAATCATATCCAAAGAGTTTAGTCACCCATTTTTTTTGTTCTGGGGAGGAAATGCGTTGTCCAAAAAATACTTGAGGCTTTGATGGCTTGTCTTAATTTGGAACCATTTCCCCAATAGATAAGTATGTCATAGATCCACGGCATGAAGAATAGCCAAAATTTCCTTTTCATAGATGGATTTTCCCGGATTTATTTCAAATAGTTGCTTTCTAGTAAAGGCCAAAGGTCGACCCTCTTGCATAAGGAAAAGACCAATTCCTTTCCCTGAGTCATCACATTCCAACAAAAAGGTCTTTGTGAAATCAGGAAGGGTGAGGACTGGAGTGGTGCACATGACCATCTTCAAGGTTTGAAAATCTTGAGCAACGGCTGGAGAGTAGTGAGAGGTGTTGTAATCTTGCCATAATTCTTAACAAACTTGCGATAATACCCTGTTAAGACTAGAAATCCATGCAAGATCTTAAGAGTCTTTGGGTGAGGCCAGTCTTGCATAGCTTCAATCTTTTTAGGATCCACCCTGATGACATATTTTCCAATAGATGACCCAAGTATTCTACTTTTGAGGCACCAAAAGCACATTTAGACTGTTTTAAGAAAAGTTAGTGTTGAGAGAGTAGATGGAGAACTTGATCCACATGAGAAAGATGGTATGTCCAGGTTTTTCTATAGATGAGGATATCATCAAAGAAAACTAAGACAAAATGGCAGAGAAAAGGACGGAAGAAATGATTCATGAGGCTTTGGAAGGTGGAGGGGAAATTACACAAGCCAAAGGGCATGACCAAAAAATCATAGTGGCTGTCATGAATTCTAAAGGCAGTCTTGGGAATATCTGCCTCTTTCATACGTATCTGGTGGTAGCTCGAACGAAGATCTAGTTTAGTGAAGAATTGGGAACCACTCAATTCATCCAGGCGGTCATCAATGATAGGAATGGGGAATTTGTCTTTGATGGTAAGTTTGTTGAGGGCATGGAAGTCAGGAAAAATTCGCCAAGAACCTTCTTTCTTTAGGACCATGACTATAGGAGATGAATAGGGTCTCATACTAGGGCAGATAACGCCTGGAGTAAGGAGTTCCTGAACCATTTTCTCAATTTCATTTTTTTGGGAAAAGGGGTGACGATACAAATGGATATTGGGAGGAAGTCTTCCTGGTACAAGTGGAATGGAATGATCATGAACACCATGGGAAGGAAGGAGGCCTTGGGGAGTGGAAAAGACCAATCGATGTTTAGAAAGGATGGCTTGGAGGTATTGCAGTATCGAGGGTGTCGTTGTTTCTTGTATGGCATGGAGTTGAGTGATAACACTAGAATGAACCTTTTTGAGCATCTTTTCCATGTGATGGGAACTAATGATCTCAGGTGAACCGGTGGTGATGCCTTGAAACTTATATTGGTGGCCCTCCTGGTCAAATTGCATGGTTAAGTATTTAAAATCCATGAGAATGGGACCCAAAGTCCTTAGCCAGTCTACACCCAACACAATGTCAAAACCTCCCATGTCGATAGCAAACATATGGGATTTTAGGTGGTAGTCACCAATTTGGAGACACACATTTTCACAACGCCCTCCACATTTCATGGAACCACCATTAGCAATCATGATTTGGAAATTATTGACGACATCGATGTAGAAATGATTTTCTTGGGTAATGTTGCGATGAATAAAATTATGGGTGCTTCCACTATCAACCAGAATGATGACCTTTCGATGCTTGATGTAACTGATTAGCTTGAGGGTTTGGGGAGTAGAGAAGCCAGTGAGAGCATTGAGGGAAATGACTAGTTCTACTTTGGGAGGGTCTGAGGGAGAGGTTATGTCAGTGGATTCAGGTGATTCAGACATAGAGGGAGTTTCTCCATTTTCTTCTAAAATTTCCTCAGAGATGGCCATAAAAATATTTTTTTCTTTACACTTGTGGCTCAAGAAATATTTGTCATCACAGTTATAACAAAGGCCTTTGAGTTGGCATTCAACCATTTCAGCCTAGGTCAGTTTTTTGATCTTGAGTGGAGCAAAGGGAGTAGTGGGATTTAATGGTTTAGGGCGAGGGATGAAGGAGGGTTTGTGGTTTTGAGAAGATACAACTTGTTGTTCTTATTTATCTCTTTTGGTAGCCTCCACCCAACTCTCAGGCCGAGCCATGAGGACATGGGACCAAATTTCATCCTTGAGGCCATTGATAAAACACTCTCGAAAAAAGGCATTAGACATGCCCTCTGTTCTAAAATACAGACGCTCAAAGGTAGCTATAAAGTCTTCCACGCTTCCTAATTGTTTCATCTTTGTCAAATGGCCCAAACGGTTGGTGTCAGTGTCAAAGAGTTCATAAATATCTGCCACAAATTGTGTCCAAGCAATATACCCTTGACGAGAAATTTTTTTCCATTGCCACCATTGCCAACGTTCTTGATCTAGATGGAGAACACCATATCGGAGTTTGGCCAAGTCATATGTAATGCTATATAAAGAGAAGTAATGTTCCATTTGGGTTACCCAACTAGTGGGGTTCGAGCCATCAAATTTGGTCGCATCCACCCATGTAAAACGTAAGTCACGTTGAAAGTGATGGCTCTGTAAGGTATGGGAATAAGAGGAATGGTCACCTTCAGTATGTGGGGATGAGGAAGAGGAAGGTTTATCTGTAGGGATATGTAGTTTGGTGCAGAGTGCTGAAAAGACTGATTCAAGCTGGGTCATGAGGTCTTGTTTGATTTCACCCATTGAGGACTGCATGGTTTTATTGATGGCAGCAACATTGGCACTGAGTTGTTTCACTTCTTTTTGGGTCTCAATGAGACCATATTGCAAGGTGTTGAAGCAAGATTCCAAGTCTTGGCTACGAGTATGGGCCATGAAGATGGGGTAACTGAAAAGGAGTGAGCGAGGTAAAAAAAAAATTGTCAAAAAAATGATATGGATGAATGTTATAAGGGAGAAGAGATGAATCCAATGGAATAGGTATGAAATAATGGTGAAACAAATGCTAGACTTGGCAGAGAGGAAATACTCCAGTCTGAAGAATATTGCAGAGAGGAAATGCCCAAATGCTTAACCATAAAGAAATGTGTATTTACTTGGCAACCCGAACACAGTTGCACGACAATAGATCTTGTCTGTTTTAATTTTTTTATGTTTCTGTCCCCAAGGGTTAGGTATTCAGGGGTTCTACAGACAAGGGTTTTCCCTGTGCTATAGATCTCGGATATACGTGCGAGGTCCAATAGTAGTACTTGACCCAATATCTCATGGCACTAACTAAGGAGGATAGACCGTACCCTTAGTTGTACTACCCGAATACCCAGGTACTAGAGAGTATTTTCCTGAGTGTTGTTCTCGGTGACATTATAGAAGTCAGGCGACCAATCGGTTTACCTAAAGAGGGCTTCAGGTAATCTAGGCCAATCCGTACACATGTGTTTTCTGATGCACTACCACTCGAAGGGGTACCAACAGGGGTTACAAGAGTGGCCAAAGGATGTGCACTTAAGTACCACTTGTATTTCCTCCATGTATGAATCCCTCAACTATGGGTTTATGCACGTAATGACAGATCTTTGTGGCTTAAAGATGTCGGAATACGTCTCTACCCTAAAAAAAAAAATTAACCCACACTTTATGCCGAGGAAAGTGATCTAATACCACTTGTAATATACCAGATATAAAATGTATGTAGAACAGAAATAAAATGCTAGTAATGGCAGAATAACAAAAATATAACTAGAACATTCACCACAATAACACTGAAATGATATAGGAATAACAACAGAAATAACACTTTGAATTTGAAAGCAATGTTCACGGGCCTCTTCGAGGGGGAAACCTCCAGTTGAGAAGAGCCCTACTACAATAATATCCAAGCTATGTTTATCATACCCTCGGCTCCTATTTATACTGAAAAGAAGCATCTAGAGGAAGATCATTCTATAAGAGGAAGTTTCTATTAGGTCTTCTTACATCCACCTTATTCTATTTTATTGAAAGGTCTTATTAATATTGACCTTTATTACATCCGAATATATTGTTCTACCTATGTGCGGGTTAGGACCCTAACATTTTCTTTAATCTATTTGTTCCTACCATCCAAGTCCAAAATAAACTTTTATGGTTGTTATGTTTACACTTGGTTTTTCTCTATACATATAACCCACTTGATCGACCCATTGCAAGCTCAGTTAAAGGAAAACAAGATGACCGGTAAATTTGAAGCTAAGTGTGTAATTCATAACCCAATAAACGACACTATAATGAAAATATAATAGTGAGAGATAAGTGGAATGTAAATCTCCTTCGCTCTGTACGGGGGATAATGACAAACAAGTAAATAGTGATGCATACATTAAAGGAATAATATATTTATATAATGTATTATCTCTGTGTCACAACCAATGTTGGAGAGCCAAGGAACTTTAATGTCCCCTAACCATTTTTTTTTATTATTTGGGAAATTTGGGGTACATTACATAACACTTTCCTTCCCATGTCTTTAGAGGGAGACACTCCTCTAGTGCTATCTAGGGAGAGTTGTAATTATATTGGTGCTCCTTTAATCCTCTGGGGGGCCACGTGGATTTGAAGGACGACACTTTGTAAGTGTGGAAAGGGGATCGTCGATTTTCGAGCACTCTATGGTGCAGGAATTAGGTGCACCGAAGTGAGGAAATTCCTATTTCGTAAGTGTTGGAACGTCGGCGTGCTTCTAACACTATCTAAGGAGATCCGATGTGTTAAAAAGAACTTGATCATGCTCTCTTTTTGAAAAAAAATATCTAGGCTCCTCAGTACTCAGGTTTGCTTGTCCTTACGTGCCAAGAACACGTCCAAAGGGTTTTGTGTTCACAGGACACCTGCACACAATTCTCCTTTGCTCACCTATTGTACATGCTCTACTTTCTCTGATACCACTTGTTGGGAAACGAAAGAAAAAAAAAACACTTTGACAAAGCATAAACAAGTTAAATAAGCATAAAACCGAGAACACAAATCACACAGTTGACACAATGATTTATGTGGAAACCCAATATGGGTAAAAACCATGGCCAATGATAATCGATATTCTTATTATTCAAGGGAGAATTGCAATAGCCAATCACACGCATACAACCATCCTCTTGTCTCATACACACAACACAACTTAGTATTGTGTCTTTCTCTCACACACTACACACTGCACTCTACACACTATTGCACTCTTCACCTCTATGGGTATGCTCATATATATAACATCTATCAAACAATTAGACAACCCGATTATAATAAGATCCATCAGTTACAAAAAATGTTCACAAAAGAGTGCATGCATGCATATTTTAAATATAGTTGATATGCATGTGCATGTGACCACATGAGAAATTGGTTGGCATGTCTCCAACAATTCATTCTTCTTTTTCCTTTAGAACTTCCTTACTACTCTAGCAGATTTGGAGCAATGCATAACGTTCACCTTATGCAACTCACCACTCATTCTTTGTAGGAAATATCATCCTCAACACCTGCAAGAAATATAATTCTCTTATGTGGTTTCATTCTTAAATCGTGGGGAAATTGGGGATGCTCTTGAACTAAACCGAGAGGAACTTATATGAATAGTCAGGGAATTCTCCCGAAGGAGGATTCACCCCTTAGCATCTACATAGCAGTTCCTAGATCACCTAGACTTTACTCAAATGCTTCATCATTTCCAACACTTAGTTAAGCAAATTTTACTTGATATGTGAGCATGTATTTGCACATTTTCATTGTTTAGACTATGTTCTTTAGTATTTAGTTGTTTTTCTCTCAGGCATTAAATTGTGTAACATTGTATGGACCCAATGTAATCTTATACAAGGCTATTCACGATAATGAATAGAGTAAACCATTTTTTCCCTTAGATATTTTTATTGTTTTTAGCTAAAATTCTCTCTTTCCGTTAATGTTTCCCTTGTTGTAAGGTTCAAACCACATCAAAAAATTAACCTACTTTTACTTTAAATATTAGTGAAAGTGATTAGTAAAAAACCACTTTTTAAGTAGCATTATATAATCTTCACTAAGAATATAACTAAAGATTTGTGGGAAAAAAATAGTTACATAGTGATAATATTAAGCTAAAGGTTTGTAGTATAACCTTTTACAACGATAAGGTGGGGAAAGTGATGACATCTACCTTAACTAACAATGATGAAATAAACCAAAGTAATTTGTTATAAACCATAAATAACAATAATAATATTAGTGTAAGTTTTATTTTTCTTAATGAAGTAATTTGTTATAAAATAATATGACTATGGGTTTCATTTTTCATGATAAAGAGTATACATATAATAGAGTAAGTGAATTAATTGTTTTTTTTTTCAAAATTTTCATGATATAAAAGAGTATACATATAATGAAGTAAGTGAATTAATT
>SNQJ01S0189745.1:18196-32033 GCA_010110895.2 Picea sitchensis | reverse complement strand
GACACATGTCGCCCATGAAGATACATGCACTCCATCAAGTATGCATTCCCTTTTCCAGGAACTTAGGATAAAAATATGCTTTCACACAACTTTGTAATAATAATCAATTATTATTCTCAAGGACTTAAGCCCCTAATATTAGCCCCTCTTTCCAACCTTTCATCCCCCTTTCCCTTACCCACCTTGTGGAAGCTTAGTCCCCCATCACTCCTTCTTCATGGTCGGTCTGCACACAGAGATGTTTACTCTTTATTAATGTTCTGCATAATTACATATACAAAAACAGGCTACTGACCTTTCACACTTAGGCTCTCCGGCCTAATAAACACATAATCCCACCAACTTATATACACTTGGCTCACCAGCCTATAGACATGATTAAAATTCATAATAAAACTGGGGCACTACCAGGGGATATTACAGTTATATAGCAATATCTTTATAGAAGTATACATCGATCTAATATACCTTCCTTGAGGCCCGAATAGAAACTCTTGCTCTGTTGCATTGTATGACTTTGTGGTATCTACTGCAAATTTTGTTATAAAGCCTGCTACAATACTATCGAGCCAAAAATCTACTGCGCACATGAATTTTTTATTCACTTGTTGTAGCTGTGTGATCTAAATTGAGGTGCACTCTAACTGTTGGATCCGATTTGTTGCATGGTTATCCTTCAACCTCAATATCCACTCGTGCAATAAGTTTGGAAAATCACAGAAAAATACTTCGTGCAGATCAGTAAACACATACTTCTCCATATATTTGTGTGGTGTTACTCTAGGGTTTATGTTATCTTTCTGTGCAAACTCTATCTCCTCTGTCTTCACCCATATTTCGATCTCTTCTTTTGTGGGATTCCACAGTCTCAAAATTCCCTTCTAGCAGCACATTCTTCTCACCTTCTTGTCATCTGATTCAATATTATTTTGACCCACCTTCCGTAGATCTTACCTTCTTTTAACAAATATTCAATAGATCCCATCTACTCAATCCTATACTATTCCAACCGACAACAAAACCATTTGTTGGTTTGACTTCTCTGAGTTATACCTTTAAAATGATTGACCCAGGTTCAGGTCTACTAGGGTTCCAATAAAGCCTCTAAAACTATCGGCCCTCCTGGTAAACCAGAAGGCAGCGCAATACACAGAGTGCATTGTGCAGTCTCACCTGAGATAGTCTTAATGGGTGACTGCAATACTCAAGTGCTTGCAGTCCAGGATTAAATGGGGATCTATTAGTGTGCGCTGAGAGTTCTATCTAGTTCTTAAAGAAATATTCTATCATTCATCGATATTAGTTATTCTTTTGTTCCTTGTGCATGCATGTAAATCAAGTGTTGGCACAGGATCAGACCCAGGGTTCAACGCTACAACAATGCACCAATAAAACCCTAACTACCGTCCCTTTTGGCAACACCTGCAAAGAAAATGAAGTCTCACCTCAGGTAGAGGCAGGGGTGGTTGCATGACTAAGATGTCTTCAACCTTAGCTGGGACACCGATCTGTAATTACAACACCTTAACAAAGAACTTAGTAGTTACATTTCATCAGTATTTAACCAGTATCTACTTCGTAGATAAAACCCCAATTACAGAGCACCGCAGTTTTCAACCAGATGTAGCCTATTCAAGCACTAAGCACATTCACATTGGTTAGATCTAGCATTCATCCATATTATTAAGCACAAATCATTAACATATATATCTATAATTCATCTATATCAAAGAACTTAAGCAAGTAAACACATAAACACATCAATACATCGCATAAATCATAGAAACATAGGATATATGTGGTTCACCCCCTTCCCGGGGCTACGTCCACCAACTCTTCTTATCTTTTATTATCTTCGATCAATCAGCTACATGCACAGAGCCACCAGATCCTAATTTTCATAGGACAAGAGATCTACGTGCACCTCGCCAGAACCTCCTTCCTCGAGCTAGGTTACAACACAAAGCTTCTACTCAATCTCTTATAGTCACTTGCACTTAGCTATCAAAGTTCTCAACATGGGATGCACAAAGCATTTACAATTTTTACTCAGCACTTTGGCTAGGTACCAAGCCTCTCCCTTCTTACATCGCCTAGAATTCTATTTATACATTACAAAAAGGGCCTAAACATGGGTAAACCCACGGGTCGACATCCCCATACCCATTACATAAGCCCCAAAACCCAAAAGTCCCTAAAAAGGGGCTGAGATCTTGCCATCTCTGCTTCGACTTGTGCTCCACCTTCGACAGCCTGTCAAAGTCCCAAAAGTAGGTAAACATGACCAAGGATCCTCAAAAATTGGTCAAGGGCCAACAGGTCCCCAATACTCACATGTGACTCATCCAGAGTCACTATGGTATGGGTAGCTCTACTTTGAAATCCTCGATCTTGGCTCAAGCTTCTTTGAATTGTGGATGTGCCATGGCCTCCAGTTCGACGAACTCTTGGATTACTGCTTTGTTGACAGGTCCCTCTAAGAATTAGTTAGTTGCTGTGATGACTTTCTCTAATTTTTTTCCTCGACCATAAATCTCTATGAATAGTTGGCAAGCCTCATCCTGAATTGGTTGGAGTCTCTAAATCACTTCCATTACTCTACTCTGAATGGTGTGGACCTGTTGTTGGGCATTGCGCTATTCTTGGGATCGCTTCATACTTTCAACTGCTGACAGGGGCTTTCACTGTGCCTGCACTATTTATACTTGTTGCTTTGCCTCCTAGAGCTGTGAATCCAGTGCCTTTAATTAAGAATCCTTAATGAGTCACTCATAAGTCTGGGCACTGCAATCACATATTTTTTTACATTCCATGGCGAGGGCCTTGATTCTTTCAACTGCACTTTTAGTAGTTGCTTCTCTTTTATCTCGTACATCCGGTAGAGTGTTGGGAACTATTCAGATCTCTAAGTATATTATTCTTTGTTTTAGCTGCTAGATAGCTTCTATTAACTGCGCTACTTTATGCTCCACTCGATCTTTTTCCTTTGGCTCTAAGCCTGTCACAGAGAAAAGTGCTCCATCGACTGCTTCTTTGACTCCCCGGTGTTCTATGAGAAACTATTCTTTTTCTTGATTGTCCTACTCTCTCTCTTCTTCAAACTTGGCTTGAAGGTCCTCTTTCTCCTTTTGTGAAACCCGACATTTATCTACCATTTATTTGTGTGCTTGCTTCAGGTCCACTGTGGCATGTTCTTTCTCTTCTTGCGCTCGACGAAAGCGGGCTTCGCTCGCATTATCTAGTCTACAGAGTTGGGAAGGGTCATCTCCCAACTCTGGTTCTTCTAATGGTGGGGGCGTAGTGGATACTACGTGGTTGGAGTGAAGGGCATGTTGTACCCCTCTCAGTTCTGTCATGATTGTGTCATACAAGGCTTCTTCCTTGGCTTCGTTGTTCTGCAAAATGTCCTGCAAAGCATCCGATACGACTGTGATGATGAAACCAAAGTCATCGATCGTGAGTACATTATGAATATTCGTCTTGCTTTCTTTGGATTTATTCCACGATGTAGATTTCTTGGGGGGAACCTTTCTTTTCTTGGATGGATCTGTGTCATCAAGGGGGTTCCGTGGTTGGGTTACTTCACCTTGCTCCTGCTTATCTTCTTCCCTTGATTTTTCTTCTTTCTCCTCTTTGTCCACCTCATCACCTCCTCCTCCACGAGGTGAATCTGAGGCAGTCGCTTCTGAGGAATTTCTCAGTTCCTGTACATCTTCGTTCTTCTTCCTTCTCCTACTACTGGGTGCATTATACTCCTCGCAGGAAAATACCGGGCTTCCAATGAGGTTTGGGTCAGACAATTCTATCTTAGCAACTGGTATAATGAACTCCCCGGGCCATTCCTTAGTGATTTCTTCTAGGTCCTCCTTGGTGAGCTTATAGTATGACTGAATCTCTTCTTTATTCTTATCTGCGTGCATAGTGATGTATATCAAATGCCTATCTACGTGAAACTTCATAAGGGATCTGAACTTGTCCAAAGTGTTTGGTGTCATCCAAGGGAACAATTCGATAGCCCTTTTCAGATGTAGGTAGTAGGTATGGAATACTGCATTCGACTCCCACTTTTTTCCCATGTCACTCCAGTACCAGAGTGTGGTGAACTTCACAGCAAGTGTCTTGAATGACTCAATGTCTGGGAAGGTCGCACCTTCTGGCATCTCCTAAGATGTAAATGCAATGAGGATCAGTAGCTAGCTAAAGTGGAACTCGTAGCCCTGATCCTGAGCTTCGTGGAAATCAAATTCTAGTTGGTTGACTAAGTACTACGCCCAGTTCATCTATAATCCCTCCACGCACTTTCTTGTGAGGTCAACCACAAACCCTGTGACATCCCTAGGTCTGTTATTTTGGACTAGCTTACCAACAATCAACTGGAAAGTGAGGCACACTGCACCATTCTGAATGGAGGCTACCTTGTAGCCTCACGTCCCCTTCTCTACATCACCATAGATGTCTTTAATCTTTTGTGCCAAGGCATGATCTGCAGCCTTCCCTGGGTAGAAGTCCTGCATGTCGGGTCCCTGCATGCTCAATCTGGTGGTCCTATGGATCAACACCATATTGACAATAATACGCCTGTCTAACCATAAATAACCACTGTGGAAGCATGACAACAAGATTTTAACGTACGCGTTAACCTCCTGGTGCCTTCCAAAGTGTGGAATTTTCATGAAATTAAGGATAGTGGACTGCGTGATGTTCATGGTCCATGTCTGGGGAATGATATATGATCTATTTCCCTTCATCTTAGTCAAGTACTTGTGAGGCGTGATAATTTTGTAGGTCTTTTGGTCCCTAGATTATTGTCACTGATCTTCAAGGTTGGAATCCTCTCTAAATGCGGTCTGATTTCGCGTATCTCCTTCAGGAGGTACGCCGTGATGTCTGTGTAGTTGAATTCCCTCGAGACACTGTCACGATTCACCACTCTGGCTAGAGGCGGGATGTAATCAGGAAGAATAGACGGGATCAAATTCGCATTCGCTAAGTTATCTTTGTGCTTGGTTCTCTTCTCATATGCAATGTGGGATGGTCTGGATCCGCGAGAAGTTGACAATGAGGCTTGCACTCCTCATGTCAATGAATATTGAACTCCTATGGACATTAGTCTCTCTTACATAAGGTCGATTAGAACTTCTTCGACAACTTTATCTGCAACACTGAGCTCGTCTGAAATACACGCTCAGATCGAATAACTCAGGTGGATGAATGAATGCTCAAAGCAATGGAACATGTGTCAATCTCAATAAACACAACACGGTAGCAATGAGTTCTCTTGTTAGCTCATATAAAATTCACAAAAGTGTTCTCAGTGCAGCAATCGACGGAATAAGTAGACAAAGATGTAACAAATCTTCTCCAATGGGAAAGAGGCCTTCATCAATGTAGTTCTGTCTGTTACGGCGCGGTCCCAACGATCTGATGGAGAGCTTTTTGGTCATAACTATTGTTCTAACCATTCAGGGAATTGGGATAACGATTATAATGCTTTAAACGGATATATTTTTCTGCCATGGTGAAGTGCCATGTTGTGTTGTTCTGATATCCTGACGAAGCTCCAGTTTTGCAAACCTTCCCTCTGCAAAGTCACCTCTGGGACCTTCTGTAACTTTTCTATCTTTGCTCTCTTCTTACTGATTTTTCTATCTTTCTTCCCGGTGATCTTCGTCTTGGTATTCCTCTTTCCATTCTGATTCTTATCTCCTTTGGGAATAGTAACTTCACGTTGTTGATATTCTTTTGTAGGGTTCAAGGGAAATACTTCTTCTCTTTATGGGGTAGGTACTTCGTTCTTCTATGAATCTTCTTGTGTTCGTTCAACTTTGACATCCAAGTTTTTGGTTTTAAATAGCTTCGATATGTTCTCCTGTTCTTCAATCAAGTGTGCTATCCTCCTAGTCATGAAATCTTTTAATTATTGCTTCTTTTGTTCTAAGACTTCCTCTTCTTTTCTTCTAGTCCGATTTCTCTCAATCCAGGGTTTTCCTAATAACATAGAAAATGGGGTGTTGTTCTCAATAAATTTAACAACCTCAAAATATTCCTCTTTCATAGCTCCATGAGCACTCATAAATATCTGGGTGAGTCTTCCACATAGGGGTATCAACTTTCCTCTAAATAATCATATTCCTCCTAATGAAGGAATCATAGCAGGCTTTCCTAAAATTTCTCAGGTTCCTTCTGTCATAATATTCACCTGTGTTTCCTCATCTAGAACACAGTCTATGTCGAAGTTTCCTATGCTTGTCTCTATGCACTCTTTTTCTTTGAAGATCTCTGATAAGTTGATATTTCGGTGATCATTTAGGGTTTCTTTCATTTCCAGTAATACAGTCTCTGATTCTTTTTGGGGTTCTGTCATGGTCTTAGCTTCTTGATATTCCTCATGGTTTTCGTGTCTCATATTCATTCTTTCAACCTTAGCAATCATTTTAGGGAAATCCAAAACTTAGTGATCCATAGATTGACAAAAAAGACAACTAGGTCTCCTACCAAGGCATTCTGTAGCAAGATGTCCCAATATTCTGCAATTATAACAAATATTTAATCTTCTTTTTCTTTGAAATGATCCCAACCTTTCCTGTACTGCACACTAGGATCATAGTAGCTAACTTGGAAAAAGTTATTTCTAGGTTCCTGCATCCATTTGTTAGTCTAAACATTATTTCTATGCATAGGAATAACATATCTTTCATTAATTTTGTCAGATCTACTCATATCAAACCTTCTTTTATCTAGTTGTGCCCTACGTTTCAAGCTAGGACAAAATTTATCAAACATACCTAGATCCATACTTTTGAAACAAAAATTTCCACTTATCTTTCCTTGTTTCAATCAAACTTTTCATTGTTCCTACCTTTAACAAAGCACAAAGCCTTCAGATCTTACTTCTTTTCTTTAGATATGACTTTTCTTCTTAGCACAGAGATTCATAAGTTAAATACACTACTGCGCACTAAAGAAACATATCTACTCACATAGCTTTCTTTTCTTCAGTTCCCACCAATCACAGTTTCAGGTCATAATACTGCGCACTTCAACAACAGATATACTCACAGAGCTTCTCTTTTTCTTTACTTCAGTTCCTAGAAATCACAGTTTTAGGTCCCGACAACGGAACCATTTTTTGGCACAAGGGAAGACCTAGGGTTCAATGCTACAACAATGCACCAATAAAACCCTAACTACCGGCCCTTTCGGTAACACCTACGAAGCAGATGAAGTCTCACCCGAGGTAGAGGTAGGGGTGGTTGCAGGACTCAAATGTATGCAACCTTAGCTAGGACACCGATATGTTATTACAACACCTTAAAAAAGCACTTAGTAGTTACAGTTTGTCAGTATTTAAGTAGTATCTACTTCGCAGATAAAACCCCAATTACAGAGCACCACATTTTTCACCCAGATCTAGCCTATTCAAGCACTAAGAACATTCACATAGGTTATATCTATCATTCATCCATATTATTAATCACAAATCATTAACATATCTATCTATCATTCATCTATATCAAATCACTTAAGCAAGTAAACACATCAATACATCGCACAAAGCATAGAAACACATGATATACATGGTTCACCCCCAACCCGAGGCTACATCCACCAACTCTTCTTCTCTTTTATTATCTTTGTTCAATCATCTACATGCACAGAGCCACTAGATCCTACTCTGCATAGGACAGGAGATATGCATGCACCTTTCCAATCCTCCTTCCCCAAGCTAGGTTACAACACAAAGCTTCTACTCAATCTCTTACAGTCACTTGCACTTAGCTCTGCAAGTTCTCAACATGGCATGCACAAAGCATTTACAATTTTCACTTAGCACTTTGGCTAGGTACCAAGCCTCTCCCTTCTTAAATAGCCTATACTTCTATTTATACAGTACAAAAAGGGCCTAAACATGGGTAAACCCATGGGCCTACATCCCCATACCCATTACATAAGCCCAGAAACCCAAAAGGCCCTAAAAAGGGGCCGAGATCCCGTGATCTCTTCTTTGACTTGCGCTCTGCCTTCGACAGCCTGTCGAATTCCCAAAAGTATATCAAACCTCACCAAAAACCTAACCTAGTTAGGTCTTCTTGCATGTTGGCCTTGCACGCTTTTCTCCTCTGCATGCACGTTTTCGTCCGCTTCTTTTCCTGCCAGTTATCTTTCTTTCCCTTCTTCTTTCATGCATGCCTCACATGCTTTTCTACCAACTGTATTTCCTCCACATCATTCCTTTTCCCCAAAATGGGCTCATGCCCAACATTATGGAAATAATTATATAAATAAATAAAAACAACTCATTGAGTTGGTCCTGATGAATTTTAGAATACCATTCGACGTGTTCTTTTTTACTTTTGCACCAACTAGCAGTAACGCAAGGAAGATGGTAAGGATTACACCTTTGAATATTTTTGTGGCTTACTGGTTATTGATCAATGCATATTTCTTGATGAATAAAATATCGGTACTAAAAATCAAGCTTGGTAGTAAACATCAAGCTCACTTGCTCAAGGGAAAGGAAAAGTTGAATCACAAGGAAAGAGGACGGTTTGATACCCCTATACAAAAACCTGGATACCTTGAACATAAACTGAAAGGGAATATAGATGGACCATGTCAGAGTCAAAATAAGAATACATGTCATTACTGTGGAAATATTGTATATGTGGAGAATGTTTTCTATAAGAAGAGAGACGACCTATAGGAGAAGGTAAAACGTCTTGAAGGAGACGTGTCAGTTGTTCGTTGACCTACTAATAATTTTTCCTTCCTAGTCAGAACCTCTCAACTATTTCTTTTGCATTCTATGTAGAATGAATGGGTAGTTGACTCTGGTTGCACTCATCACATGGTTGAGGACGCTTCCTTTTTCACATCCTTAGATAAAGCTATGGAGATAAATATCTATGTTTTTGATGATTTTTCTCTTGACATTGTTGGTCACGGTGATGTTACTTGTCAACATGGGATAATTTTCAACGTTTATCAAGTACCAAATCGTAGTGAAAATATGTTGTCAGATTCTTAATTAACACAGATAGGTAAGATTGTGGAGTTTTTTCCAGATTGTTTCTTTGTTCGATATTTGAAGAAAGGTTAGTCGGTTTTCGATGGAGGGTTTCTCGACCTGAAGGAATGTTTGTATAAGTTTTTTGACATGAATCGACCCAAATCTGAATTGATTTCTCTTGTTTCTCACATCAAAGAATGAAGTTGAACTTGGCATGAATGAATCAGACACCTAAATTTTCAAATTATGCAATTGATGGAAACTCAGAATATGGTTTTTGGTCTACCTAAAGTTTTCCCAGTTGATGGAGTCTGTAAAGAATGTGTTCTTGGAAAGCATCGTCATGCAACATTTGACTCTGGAAAAGTGTGGTGAGAACAAAACATCCTAGAGATGGTTCAAAGTGATCTCTACTGCATCAATATACCTTCCTTAGTAAGTGCAAGGTATATTTTGACCTTTATTGATGATCTCTCTCATTTCACTTGGGTTTATTTCATGAAAAACAATAATCTTGTCTTTGGAAATTTCAAAGAGTTCTGGTCCTTTGATAAAAGAAAATGTGGTTGACCCATGAAGTGCCTGATATCAAACAATGGTGGTGAGTATGTGAATGTAACACCCTATTTTCCCCCATGACTATAATTATGATAAGACTTCATGTGATGTGATTATGAAGAATGTAATTATGTTTATAATTAATGAAAAACACCAGAAGACTCATTAAGAAGGAAAGGAATCTTTGAGTACTAGCCATGATATCTGAAATGGGACTAGTGAGGTGGAACTGAGAAGTTTCAATGAAGAAAATAGGAAACTTTCTCAACATTCCAACTCACACATCCAAAAATTGAATACACACCTACTGATATACCTGAATTGCATGGATCCACATGATCAATTATGGTGATCAAGGTTGGTGGTTGAAGTATTTATAACTACTAGTATATTTGGTTCTTGGAGGGATGAAGGGTCAACTGAAACCCCATATAGAAGGATGTACCTAGATTTCCCCTTCGAATTGAGTAGCCTGAATGGAGGGTTGTGTTTGACAATGGACCACGAGAATCTAGAGGATATGTAACGTCCCTGGCCACCAAGGATGGGCCACTATACACGAGAGAACTTTTTTTTCTCTCTGCGGAACATATTGTAACATACCCATCATCCAACTGAGATATGTCACATAAATTTTTCGAACTGCATGCAATTAAAATATATACACACATAACTCTTGTGGAACATTATATGTAAAACGTAAACAAACAAATACATTTCGTAAATGCACAAATTGATACTGAAATAAAAGTAAACACATACATGCAACATATACAATCAATACCCATAATATAAATACAATTATAACCACACATAAGATAAACCCATAAGAATACACATGTAAATAACAATGCAACATGTAATTTTATGACACAATTGAGACTTATCTTGGTAATAATATAACTATGTGCATACCTTCCACAAGCCTCCCATCCTTAGACCACGCTGCTCATCACTCTCCGCAGTGGTTCACCCCTGAACTGGGACTAAACTTCACCTGAGTAAAGGGGTTCCAAACTAGACTCATGGCTCATAGAAAACCTGAAAGACTATGTCATAGGTGCCAACTCAAACTAACAGCCTACAGTCCCTCATTCCGCACATGCCCGTCCCACCTCAGGAAGTGTGCCCCTTCTCTGCTCAATAGTCCTTCGGTTGCCCCACTTCCTTTCTGGGCTTCAACAACAGGTTGGATAGGAAGTCTCAGAGCCATGTAGCTGCAGTTTAGCACCTTTAGGAAATCAACTCCCAGAAATTCTCTCCCCAAGAGAGAAATTACTCACGGGTCTGACAACCCTCCTCTTCAATATCCCACGGGCCTGACAACCCACTTCTTCAGTCCATCTCCCAAGCTAACCAACTACACAAACATATATGGACATAGATACAGGTTTAGGTACATTGACATAAAGGTATGAAGAATAGCTCAAAGGGTGTGGGAAAGCTCCTTAATGATTGACTAGATGATGGAAGGAATGATGGGAAATGAACTAAGTCCAAACAATATGTATGCATGTCCCCAACTTGACACTTGTCATGTTGGGAGCTACTTTGGCCCACTTGTCCCCATCTTTAGAACATAGGATAAAATAATTATCCATACTTTATACTTTAAAGAAATATTAGTATAATCTTCCTTTTTGGCTTAAGCTCCCTGGATTATCCCCTTTTCCTTAACTTTTATCCCCCACCCTTTCCCTAACTAGTGAATTTTATTCCCCCATACTCTTTATCGTGGTCGGTCTGCGCACAACCATGTATTTTATATTAATTATGAGATATATACAAAAATAGGCTCACTGGCCTTTAACATTTAGGATCTCTGGCCTAATCAAAACATAAGCATCCTAGCTAATAATAACTGGGTCACAAGCCTATAAACACATCATATACATAAAGTCTCACTGGCCTCAAATTTGTGCACACTTAAATTGTTGCGCGGGGTATCTAAGAATGTGCATACTTCCTCATTTTACTGCGCAGTACATGCACACATTATGCCATGAAAGGTGCATACAAAATTATATCAAACAACTCACCATCTTAAATACATTTTCATTTACATTTACAATTGGGTTCGGCCTAGGGATATTACAGGATAGGTGGAAGAAAGGGATAAAGGTGGAAAATTATAAACAATTCATGGATAGACAAGAATACAAAGAGAAAAGAGAGAGTGAAAGAATTGGGATAAACGGTTCGTAGTAGAGAAGAAGGTGGGGAGATAGATTCTCATAGAGATCCATTGTGAATAGAGTGAGTCATAGACTCACAAATAGATGGTGCGATGACTAGAAAGAGTCATGCACAAATATATGAGTAACAGAGTAGTTGGAAAGTTTTTCTTGAGGAAAATAGGAATATCACCCAAGATATTAATGGTCACCCTGGAGAAAAGAAGACCCAAATCTAGACGGGAGAAATAGATGGCCATGAATCGATACTTACTGGAAATAAACCAACACTGGTAAGGCGAGGTTTCCAAGGGAATGCGTATTAGAGAAGGGGACCCCTTTTACAAAGGAAATCTATTTGGGTAGGTACCTAATAAACTTGTGGAGGTCTTGAGCTTAGTGGGAAGAGGAAAATTTTTGTTGTTTCTAGTAGAGTGAAGGAGAGTTCCTGAACCATTTTCTTAATTTGGTAGTCAAATAAATCATTCCCTAGTGGTATCATGGCTTGGCACGGGGGTGGCATGCTTTTGAAAGACACTTTGCAGTATAGCCTATGGTTGGAAGGAAAGGATTTCCTCCTCAGTTAGTTGGTTGGTTGAGATTCTTCACTAAATAGATAAGTGTTATGGCTTGTTTTGTTTAATGTATGTTAATAATGAGGATATATTGTATATTGTTTGTATGATAAATGTGAATAAAATGACAGAATGGTTGAATTCCTGAGTAAAATGTACTATTATGATTGTTCTCACTAACAAATGTCAAAAATATGAGTAATTAAGTGAGTAGTGTTAATACAAGCATATATATACAAAACCACAAGCCTTTGAATGGAAAGCTTGCAAGATATAAACCTTCACTAAAACAATGGTGATAGAAGTTCCCTGGTACCTAGGAAGGTCCCTATGTAGTTTAAAGATCCTTAACCCAGTGAAACCTCTTGTCTTGAAATGGAAATCTTGCAGGATGCAAATCTTCAATTGGGTTTTGAGTGGGAATTCCTTAGTTGGACACAGAGTGAAGGTGATATCCCAAGAGAGTCTGGTAGAAACCTTATTAATAAACCTGAAGAGATATTGAATGGTTAAGTCCCGAATCAAAATTTCACTCAGAAAAAAACCCATGTTTTGAGCCAGAATGATTTACAACCATCTCTCTGGTGGAATGGAAAGATATTGATTGTTGGTCGGAAGATGAGGGCACCAAAGTTTCCAAGTGAAAGGTTGTAATGGGATTTTGATGGACCTTCGATCTATCCGAGGGTGGGTCAAAGAATTATGGATTGTTGATGTCGATTGATAAGGATGTAGATCTATCAGAAGATAGAGGGCTGAAGGCCTAAGATATGGTATGAAAGAGAGTCCAATGACGAGGGAGTCAGAGTACCGTAGATCTATCGTAAGGTGTGAAAATTTCTTACAACCATCAGATCAAAGATTATATATTCTGAGTAGGAATATTTAGACATCATTAAGCACCGTGAAATTGTGAGACCCCAAGGGAACCCTAACCATTTTATAATATGTAACGAGGACTGTTAGATTTGTCGGTATGGTACATCAGAGAGTGTTGGTTAGAGTGGTCCATGATCACTCAAAGTGGGTCCACTTAGATGGTGAAGGAATGCGAGAGAAATCCTAAGCCATAGATTTGAGGAAGGTTATATGATATAATATCAGCCATAGATTTGTTGTTGTAGGTCCCATCTGTGTATGTAACGAATGATTGACGAGGTAGGGGATAATTTTTGAGTAGTTAGAGGTACTGACATGATCGATACCATTGATTTCTAACTCCAAGGATCATTGGATATTTTGGAACGACCCATCAAAGAGGATCCATTGGAATGGAAACTCATTCCTTGTGATAAGTTGTTCCAATGAGGAAGAGTTTAAGTCACCTCTGATTGTTGATGTGGTGGGAAGGAATGATTCCAACCATTTGATTGGGGGAGTTCAGGTCCCTAGTCATTATAATGAACTTCATAGAGGAATTTAGTTGGTAGTTGGAGGTTGGACGAGAATATTTAATAGTGTAAATGTTGGGTAAGAGAAATTTCTCCTGTATATCGTGATGAACAAGAGCCAGGTAGATT
>SNQJ01S0189744.1:3982-18186 GCA_010110895.2 Picea sitchensis | reverse complement strand
TCTCTCTCTTGTTCTCTCAACAAGAATGCTGCAACTTTCTTGTTCTTGGCATCTCACCAAGAACCTCTTGGCATCTCACAAAGAATCTCTTGCTCTCTCAACAAGATTTCTGCTGCATAAACTTCTCTTGCTCTTGGCATCTCACCAAGAGCCTCTTGGCCTCTCACCAAGATTTCTTCAACTTCTTTCACAAGAATGGGTGCGCCCACTTGCCTTAATCAAACTCATGAGGGAAGGTGAGGAGTTTTCTAATCTAACGGCTGAGATTAGATTAGATGGGTGGCTGAAATTTGGTGTCTCTTCACTCACCCCCACTTTAATCATAAAGTTATCTTTTAATTTGCATCTCACAAATTAATTTGACTAAGACCCACATTCGGCAATTTCTCCCCTTAGGCGCCTAGGGAAGAGAAACACTTGCCTTGGTACTTTATTTTAATTAAAAAATTTAACAGAGATTTGACTGGAATCAGACGACAAACATATGAATGTATTAGATCTAGGATTTCCTTAGATCTATTATCGCTACCTGAAAATGGCTTCTAAACATTTTTACCAAGTACATCCTCTGCAAATTCCTTCATGTATAGATTGTATTTCTAGTATTCCTTCAACCATTTTTTTGAGGAAAGGTAATGCTTGATTGTTAAGATGAGCATACCTTCTATGCAAAATTTCACTGGGATTGACTTCATCGTGTACAAGAGCTTCATCATTATTCTCTAGTAGTATGTATAATATTCCTTCACAAGCTCCAATAACTATAGAATTCTCTATGTTAGAGTCTCTAGACCAAGATAGTACTTCACCATCTACAAAGGCTATTATATTTCCTTTGTCTTCTAAGCAAGATATAGATACAAGATTCTTTTCTAAACCAAGTACATATAAGACATTACTCAAATGAAAATTGTTACCTGATTCCAATTTGATGGAGGCTTTACCAATTCCTTTGACTGGATAGGTGTTCTTGTCTCCAAGTTCTACTTTGTGAGATTTCTTCTTTTCATTCAAATTGGAGAGTCTGACCTAGTTTCCTGTCATATGTCTGGAAGCTCCACTATCAATTATCCACATGTCATCTTCAAGAGTTCCTGTAAGAGCTAAATAATTTAGATGATTTTCCTTTTCATTCCTGATTTATGTTGATTGATAGTTGGTCAAACCTTGACTTTGATTAGTCAAACATTGACTTTAACTGATCAAACGCTGACTTTGACCCAAATTTTCAACCTTAACATGTTTTCCTTCTAAGAGTGCAAATAGGTGCATTGGACTAAGGCACACTAGAATATCCTCTCCTTGAGTAAATTGTTCTATCATAAGTTGTTGGGAAAGAGGTTTTAGGGTTTGCAGTTGCACCTGTTATTAACCCTAGTGGTAGTGTTTCAGTAACTGCACGTGCTAGAATTTCTAGCAGAAGTTTTTCAATGATCTTGATAATATTATGTCTTAGCTTCCTTCCAGTGGTTATATTGACTGAAGGAGGTGTGATCCCATAACCTGTTAGAAAAATGAGTGTGCTTGTTTCACCATAGAAAATATAACAATATTGTCACCCAACCATAGGAACAAAGTCCACCCTCGAGCACCTTAATCTTGACAAATAGAATAATTCTGGTATCAGACCAATAACCAACCAAGGCTAGCGCACTAAGCAAGGATAACCAAAGACCAAGAAGAAATTCCAAACCAATAACCCAAGACAAAGTCACTTCTACATTTGTTGCATTTCTCCTTCACTCATGCACACTTCTTGTCCTTATACAGTTGTGAGTGAGTGAGTGAAAAATGAGATCTAGCTCCCTTTATTTATATTTCTCCATCTTAAATGACTAGGTCGACTTCTCTTCTTGGGGGATAATAACTCAATATTAATTTATTCTATTAAGCTGACTTGTCTTCTAGGGTTATTATCCAAAGCTTTAGGGTTTCACTTGCTTCCTGGAATATTCTACTATTGTCAAAGGTTACATGTGGAGGCTAATACCTTCCGCAACTACCATAATATAAAAAAGAGTCACATGTCCTTTTATCCTAGTCATTGCATGCTTCACCTTATTCTCCTCTTCTACCTCTTCATAATAAAAATATTTATCCATGGCATTTATCCAGTCAAGCAATTCATCAACATTTAAATTACCTTCGTACATGGGAACTTACATCTTAGGCTTAGATCCAAATTTTGTCACCATTCTTACTAGTTTTTCCTTGTTTCTCCTCTTGGAGATCATTCTATTTCCTCATTAGAGCATGTATTTTCACTCTCACTGACATCTCTTACATCAGGTTATCTACTCTATGTTGTCTCCATGGCCTCCATCCTTTCCTAGATGCACCTCAGCTCATAGCGTAACTCATAAGTTACCACATTCCTATCTCTACCTCCTTGCCTCGGGTGGCATGATTCCTTAGATAAAATGTTTCTTTGATACCAAAAATGATGGAAATTACCACCAACTTCAACCCACAATCACAAAGTTTTCAACACTCTATCGCAGTCAATATTCGATTGCTTGTTTGGCCTCAGATCAACATGAACATGCGTTCAAATTTATTCTTTTACCTATAACGTTGAATTGCGATTTTTCATAGATAAATCTATGATAAATTACCACTACATAGATATACCTCTGTGCGGAAGTGTCGACAAACGATGTTGATGAAATCTGTCACAAAAAAGTTTGCACAAAATTCAACAAATAATGCGGGTATGTCGCAGGTTACTTTGCACGTGGAATCCTACAACAATACTAACTTGTTGTAGATATTTACGAGTTGTTCCACTACGCCAAATCATGACTGTCTATTTCTTTGAAGAAAAATAGTCATTAAATATTCTTTTAGGAAGAATTTTAGAACTTGTTGAAATTAACTATGCACGGTCTTCCTGCAATAACCAAACTCTTTCTAGGACTGGCTTATCCCAAACCCACCCTTGGTTTAATCAATCGGGTTAGGGCATCGTAAAATACCAAGCGCCCAGATGCATCTACACGGGAGGAATATGATCACAACTACGAAGAATCGCAATTTCGTCTAGGTCGAGTTGCTTTGTACACATAGAAAGAGTTGCAGCGAAAAATCTTTTTCCAATGAACAAGCAAGACGTTTTTCCATTAAATACATAAACTCATCACTCTTCCAAGATAGTTTTTGACCCATATATGTTCCTTTTCTCTCACTTTTCCACACTTAGAAAATTTATTGTTTTGCCGTGGTCCCATATGTTTTTCCACAATTTCTATGTCTAGAGTTTTCAAATTGTACCATACTTAGTCATTATTCCATAGCTTGTTGGGTTCATGGGTTGGTGGAATCGCAGGTGCATCCTTTACATTTCACAAGTCTATTTCCACCATTCCTCGGTTGGCCCTGTATATTTTACATTTCACAGTGCATGAAAATGCCATCTTTGATTGGGAAAATATTATATCTAATGAAGTCTCTGCACAACTAGTGAATTTCAAGAGTGAAAAAAAGTTCTACATGGATTTTTATTAGATATTTTCCATTACATACTGTCACATTTTCAAATTCTTGAGCATTAGAAAAAGGGTAAATTGCAAGGTTGATCGAGTAACCATGTGGTACCAAGCCCCGTGGAGACAAAAGGTTGTTCATTATTTCTATGAAGTTTATAATGATTTTGTGTCTGCATTTAAGAAACTGATTTTCAGAGAGAATACCTCCAGATTATCATTGGAAGCATCTTCTTTTATAGATACCAAGGGGATTTTGGAGAAAAATGGATGATTATAATATTATCAAAAAAAAATGTTCTCATGAAAAAACCCTTTTTCTCCCCTATTATGTACCAGATAGAATATTTGTCATAAAATTAGCAAGACAGTACAAGTTCTGATTCCATGTTTTCTATGAAAAAAGGAAGAAACTGTTTATCCCCTTTCCATGGAAAGTTGGTGAAATTATATTGAGGGGAATTGCTAAAATTGATGAATTTGCTTCCTATCTAGACCAATGTAGTTTAAGATTTGCATAAGATATTGAGGGTTTCAATCATAATCGCCTCTTTCACAATCATATGGTATCAGTTGGAATTAGTCATGCATCATCTAATACCCTCATTTTGGAGAAGAAGAAGGTGATATACACGACCCTCCTATTTAGGATATTGAGAATTTTTTTGGTGATATAGAAACTATTGTAAGTACTACAAAGCATTACAAGAAAAAATGAAAACCCTTAGGTGAAATAATTGCCTAATCTCTTGTTGTTTCTTATAAAAGTGGCCCACTTAAAGTAAATTCTTAGTATGTAGCATCTCAACAGAGGAAATCCTCAACTAATAATTCAGATGATGGCCGTGAGAAAAAATATCCCCAAGGAAAATTGGAAAACCATCACAAGTTGAAAGTGTAAAGAAAAAGAACCAGTTCTCAACAAGAAGAGGAAGAACACATACCTGAAAATGAAATTCCTCTTGAAGATATTATTTTAGATGTTGATATCGAGAATATCCGGTTTCCTGATGAAGAAGAGAGAGTACAAGATAACACACAACTTTTCGTTGAACTTTTCATACAGGATGAAGTCTTCTTAGATGAAGAAAATTTCTTTGTACATAATGCATTTTTTGATAGTTCTTCCAAAAATTTAATTTTCGAAAGTACTTCAAAGAATAAAAAGGGAAAATCTCATTCAACTATTGATCTCAAAGATATACCCATGTCTAAATTATCTTCAATTCGCATATTTATACGGGATACATTAGATATGCTCATAATTGATATGGAAGCGAAAAATTCCTGGCTTAAAGAAAGAGTGAAAGAATTGGAAGAAAATTTGATGCTTCCACCTATATTAGCCTCCCCTATTTCCATGGTCCAACCTGGAATAATCTTTGAGAGAACCCCATAGTCAAGTTTAATATTGAGAGGAGCCTCAAGTTTACTTAGTGTTACCCGACATTTTGTTAAAAAAAAACATAAAGAAAAGAATGCCACTCATTTTAAATACATGGGATTTAGAAAAAATATTATCTTCTCTCGGTGTCAAGATACAAAATACTGAGGAATATTTGAATGCATACATAGAAAATGATGAAGGATTTCTCAAATATGAAGTTTCCATGTTCACTGCAAAGGTTTTAACAATAGCAAAACAAAGAAGAAAACACAAATATTTTCCTTCTCAAAGTCGTATAAAGTCATATACATGTAGGAGATTCCAAACACTACTCCACATACATCAATGGGTGCTACATCTAATTATACTTCATCAAAAAAATCAACACTTACAACAAATTTAATCTTACACTATTTCGTTAACTTTATCTCTGAGCCCTTATTTACCCAACCCAATGGATAGGGGCTAGGATGATCATGATCCTCCAATCCAATCTTGTTTACCAGATCCACTGCTATGAGATTATCCTATGAAATAGAGCATCTATCTTGGTCTTCTTGTCCTGAATCTTGATGTGGAAGATCTTGCTCATCTCCTTCTCTTCCTGGTGATGAAGGCTACTCAGATTCACTTGTGGAAGAGAATATTTTCATCCACATCCAAGATACTTTCAACATGATTGATCGAATCTATGGCTAGAAGGTTCTTTTTCTTTCTTTGCTACTTACAGTTCTTCCAATTTAGCTTTGGATGTAGCTTCTAGCACTTTTCCTTAGTGTGGCCATCAAATTTGAAATGATTGCAATGGTTGTTGGGACCTTTGCATGTATGTGTAGTGTTTTTTTTCTTAATATATTTTCCCCCTTTCCACTTTTTCTTCCCCTCAGTGGAAGCTTCTTGGTTCTCTTTATTATTTGAACCACTTGGTTTCCCCTTTCTTTTGGCCTATGTTTTCCAGGTATTTTTCTTGTACACACGCCTAATCCACTATCCTTGGCTTGAAGAGAACCACCTCCTTTCATAGATGACTATGTAACCCCCCTAGATACTTGAGGAGTACATATGGGTTCTTGGGAGAGATACCAAACATGGTGACCATCTTTTTGAACTCAGTGGTGTACTCATGTACACTTTCCCCCCATCTCTTCCTGGAGTAGTGCCACCAGATCCATTGGTCCTATACATACCCAATAGGGTAGAATTGGGACTTTATGAGGGTTTTGAAGTCCTCCCAGTTAGTTATCGATGGATCACTCTCTTGCCTAAGTGTTTTTGTATATCTTTCCCACCAAGTTAAATCATGGCCCTCTAACTTCAATCTAGAAAAAAAAATATTCTTCTCTTCATCTATATGGTGAATGCTAAAATAAAATTCTAGTTGTTACAAGCAATGATTCAATTTTAATGCATCGATCTCACCATGGTATGGCTTTATGTACACTTTCGCTTCCATCTTGAATAGGGACTATGAAGGGTTCATGGCACTTGAACTCAACTGCTCTTTCTCAGATTCTTTTTGTGACTCCTTTCCTTAGTCTTCCTGATCTCCTGATTTCCCCTCTGATATGATATATGAGTTAGATCCTCCATCATCTCTGAAAGGTATGATATTTATTGCTAGAGCCACCATGAAGAGGTTCAGATTGTGATTATGTCAGAGAATTGCACTTCCAACCTCTCAAATATTTCTTCTACTATATCTCGAGGGTTATTATGAACATACTCATTGATGCAGAAGCATCGTCAACGTCGTCAGCGAGCACACATGGCAGGAAATCTCAACGCTTTGGAATCATTTCGGAATCTCAAATGCTGGGAGTTACTGCGAATCCTTTGGGGAGTTGATGAAGAACAAGAGAAGATCAAACACTTGGAGGGGAAATGATCATGAGCGATCAAGGAGTTTCACTCTGAGTCTTGAATGTAACTGAACTTAGGTAGCAGTTAGGTTTTCATTTTGAGTAGACGAGTAGTCGAAGGGAACCCTAAGGACCCTCTAAGATAAATAGAGGTTTTGTATGCCCAAATGAGGTTGTTGCAAGTTAGTATGATTTTTTGAGTTTTATTTGTTGTTTGAGAATAGCTGTAGCCATTTTTATTTTCTGAATGAATATAACAAAGGAAAGTTGATCCAAATGCGTGATGTTGTTATTGTTTGTGATTCTCGTTATTGTGTTTTCATAAATGAACGAATTTCTTTATGAATGGATGAAACTGTGAATGTTAGTATGAGTTTCAATTGTTTCTCTTCTATTGAGTGAATGCAAGGTGTGCACACAGAACGCAAGGAGTGTGTGATGAGATCTATTTCCATTCTGAAGCTCAAAAGAGATAACATGAGACTTTCCCTTTGCAAGGAGTGCAAAGCGACTTCTACAAGGCATGCACAGTCATCCACAAGAACCAAGTCTTGCGTAGGAATATATTGCAAGGAGTGCACAGATTTGGAATTCGACTAAGTGTCAAAGGGACTCCATAAGAGGAAAAGTCGCAAAATGAAAAATCCCGACATGATCACAGCTGTTGATCGAAGAGAAGATATAGACCATTGATCTAGCGCCATCACGGTTTCGACTATCGGGAGAATAGAGGTAAGGAGACCCCCAAAGTCGTGAAACACAAAATCCCGACAAGATCATAGTCGTTGATCGAATAGAAGATATGGGTTGTTGATATAGTGCCATCGCGGTTTCAGCTATCAGGAGAATGGAGGTAAGGAGACCCCCAAAGTGATGAAATGAAAAATCGTGACTTGATCATAGTTGTTGATCAAAGGAAGAATTTGGGTCGTTGATCTAGTTCCATCGCAATTTTGACTATCGGGAGAACGAAGGTAGGGAGACCCCCAGAGTCACGAAACGCGAAATCACGAGGCACCTTTCATTCAAGCGCATGGTCACTGTCTGTGGTCACATTGAAGGAAGATAGGGGACGAGCTAGTACACGCTAAACTCCTGTCGGGGTTTTGGAGGTTGGGAGAATCGGGGTGATTCACATGAAAAGACCCGACACGCGAAATCGCGAAATACCTTTTGGGTTCGGCTCATGGTCACAGCTAGTGGTCATGTGAGAGAATCTTGTGCCTGGAGCGTGTTCTCATGATGGAGTTTCATGAAAAGGACCTATGGAAATTTCTTGAATATTCTGGTGGAGAATTGAAGAGCTACTCTAGCTTGAAGATTGAGAAGATCCAGAGACCGGGAGGTCAGCAGATCCTGTTGAGGTGGGGGCACTGCATCAGGTGGTATCAGAGTGGATTTTCGTCTGTAGATTTCTGGTGAAGTAGATAAAGGAGGCGAAAGAACTTGAAGCCAGACACTGTGTTTGAGAGACAGTCGACACAATGACACTGAGGAGACGAGTGGAAAAACCTTTAGCCAATCGGGATGTAGAAAGGGAGATGCGAGAACTTCGTGCAAGATTAGAGGCGATGGAGGAAACACAGAGGAGGGAACCTAATGCTGGAGACATCAATGATGCAGAGAGCGAAGAAGTAGAGGTCAAAGAAGTTGCAGGAGAGAATTTTTCCGAAGTACGCTTGTTGAGAGAAGTTGTCAGATTTGGAGCTAGAGCCAAAATAGAGGTCCCAATGTATGAAGGCAATTTGGATGCTGAAGAGTTGCTGGATTGAATAAGATCCATGGATAAATATTTCGAGTATGAAGACGTCGATGAGGAGAAGAGGGTGAGACATGCTGTCACCAGACTCAAGGGACATGCAACACTGTGGTGAGATGAACTGTAGGCTGAGAGGAAAAGCAAGGGAAAACAAAAGATAAAGAATTGGGATAGAATGGTAGCCAAGATGGAGGCAAAATTCATGCCCAAATATTACCAAATCAATTTGTTCAGGAAATTGCAGAACTTGAGACAAAAGAGTATGATAGTTAAAGAATACACAGAGGAATTCTAAAAGCTAAACATCAAAGCTGTACAAAGAGAGAAGGATGAAGAAAAAGTTTCCAGATATATAAATGGCCCGAGGTATGAAATCCAGGATGAGATCAACATGATGTCAGTAAGGTCAGTGGAGGATGCTTATCACTTTTCATTGAAGGCGGAGGAGAAGTTGGCCAAAGAACAAAATAAGCGAGGTAGAGGTAGAAGCCCAGTCCCGAACAAAGGCAAGGGAGTTTCCCATGACAAGAAAAAAAATCCAAAGATGAGACTGAGAAACCACATAGTCACTCGGAAAGAGGAGGAAGTTATCGAGGAAGAAAAGATGGTGGAAGAATTTATTATAGAGGAAGAGGAAGAGGCAGAGGAGGAGAAGTGAGATGTTACACCTGTGGAAAGGCAAGACATAAGTCTTGGGAATGTCCCAAGAGAAATAAATAAGGAGAAGGTGAAGTAGAAGGAGTAGAGGATGGAACATCCCTGATGTTGAGAAAATTTCTCTTAAAACCATAGGCAGAAGTTGAGAATCCAGTGGAGAGAAATAGTCTCTTCAGGATAGCTTGCAAGACTAAGGATAGAGTCTGCAAGGTGATAATTGACAGTGGGAGTACTGACAAATTAGTATCCACAAAGATGGTGGAGAAACTGGAGCTGGATACAATTGGACATCCAAATCCATACAAAGTCTCATGGTTGTAGAAACGACACCAGGTAATGGTTACTAAACAATGCTTGGTTGAATTTAAGATAGGAGGATATAGAGATGAAATTATGTGTGATGTAATTCCCATGGATGTATGCCATATTTTGTTGGGAAGACCATGGCAGTTTGACAGGAATGTCATTCATGATGGGAGGAAAAATACATACACCCTGGAGAAGAATGGTAAAATACACATGTTTCTACCAATAGAGGAGAAGAAAGTGAAAGAGGAAGCCATCACAAGCATACTTCTCATGAGTGGGAAGGAACTCCTGAAATAAGTCAAGGAAGAATAGGAGATGCAGTTCGTTGTGGTGAGGAAACCCAGAGTTATCCTTACAAGTACTTCAATGGATGATTTTCCTGAAGAAGTTCAGGAATTGTTGGATAATTTTGCTGACATAGTGGTGGATGAGCTTTCTAACTCATTGCCACCCATCAGAAGTATCAACCATCATATTGCATTGATACCAGGAGCAAGTCTTCCAAACAAAGAAACATATAGACTGACACCTGAAGATAATGAGGAGGTGAAGAACCAAGTCCAGGAATTGTTAGACAAGGGTTTGGTCAGGGAAAGCTTGAGTCCATGTGCAGTACCAACTGTGTTGAGTCCAAAGAAAGATGGAGGATGGAGAATGTGTACAAACTCAAGAGCCATTAACAAGATCACCAGCAAGTATAGATTTCCTTTACCAAGAATGGATAATTTAATGGACTGTTTAAGTGGAGCAAATTTCTTTTCTAAAATAGATTTGAAAAGTGGATATCAATAGATTAGGATGAGAGAAGGTGATGAGTGGAAGACAACCTTTAAGAAAAATGAAGGTTTGTATGAGTGGCTTGTTATGCCATTTGGCTTAACAAATGCCCCGAGTACGTTTATGAGGTTAAGGAATGAAATACTAAAAGATTTCATTGGAAAGTTTGTGGTTGTATATCTGGATGATATACTGATCTTTAGCAAGGCTAAAGAGGAGAATTTGAGATACCTGACACTAGTGATGAGAAGACTACAATAGGAGAAGCTCCTGATAAATCTGAAGAAGTCCTCTTTTATGAAGACATAACTCATTTACTTGGGTTTTTTGATCTCTTCAAATGAGATGAATATGGATCCATAAAAGGTGAAAGCAATCAAAGAATGGTCGTCACTGAGAAGCATGTTGGAGGTAAGAAGCTTCCATGGATTAACTAGTTTTTATAGGAAGTTCATCAGAGATTTCAGTGGAATTTGTGCACCAATGATGGATATACTAAAGAAGAAGCACAAGTATTTTAATTGGATAGAGGAGGCAGAGAGGATCTTCAATACACTAAAGGAGAAGATAACAGAGTGACCAATTCTGGTCTTGCCAAATTTTGAAAAGACATTTCTGGTGAGATGCGATGCAAGTGGAGTTGCAATTGGAGCAGTTTTGAGACATGATAATAGACCGGTTGCCTATTTCAGTGAGAAGTTGAATGAGACTAAGAGAAAATACTCCACATATGATAAGGAATTTTATGCCATAATTCAAGACTTGAATAAATGGAGACATTACCTTGTCCCACAATAATTTTTCTTGTATAGCGATAACCAAGCTTTACAATTCATAACCAGAAAGGAAAAATTGAATCAGAAGCATTCAAAGTGGATTGAGTTTATGCATAATTTTACTTTTGTCATAAAAAATATTGTTGGGAATGCTAACAAAGTTGTTGATGCATTAAGCAGGAGATGTTTGATTCTGCAGGAATTTCAGGTGAAGACCTTGGGGTTTGAACACCTTAAAGAAATGTACAATGATGATCTAGATTTCAAGGAGGCATACGAAGAATGCATGAATCCTGTGCTGAGAGATAGGAGCCAATGGGCAGAGTATATGATTCAAGAGGGATTGTTGTTCAAGGGAAATCAATTATGCTTACCAAAATGTTCAATGAGGGACAATCTTTTGAAGGAGAAGCATAATGGAGGATTGGCTGGACATTTCAGCCATGATAAAACATTTGTACAATTGAGCAGTTCATACTATTGGCCAAGTATGAGGAAAAAAGTGATGAAATTTGTGAACAAATGTAGAATCTACCAATATGCAAAAGGTAAATGACAGAACATTGGATTGTATCAACCATTGCCAATACCAGAGAGGCCTTGGGATGCGATAAGCATGGATTTTGTGTTAGGATTGCCAAGAACACAGAGAGGATGTGATTCCATATTTGTGGTGGTGGATAGATTTTCAAAGATGGCACACTTTATCCCATGTCATAAGACCAGTGATGCAACCCATGTTGTAAATCTGTTTTTCAAGGAAGTTGTGAGACTTCACGACCTACCCAGAAGTATCGTCCTGGACAGAGACACAAAATTTGTTGGTCATTTTTGGAGAACACTATGGAAGAAGTTAGGAATGGATCTGTCCTTGAGCTCAGCTTATCATCCTCAGACACATGGACATACTGAGGTGGTAAAGAAAAGTTTGGGAAACTTGTTGAGGAGTCTGGTCACTGAGCATCATAACCAGTGGGATCATATTCTGCCACAAGTAGAATTTGCATACAACGACTCGCCAAACAGAAGCACCAGAAAAATACCATTCCAGATATTGTATGGAATGAAACCCAAGGGAGTATCCGAGTTGAGATATTTGGGACAGAGTGAGATCAGAAGAGTTGGAGCAGAATATTTTGCTGCAGAAATGCAGAAGATCCATAGCCAGATCAGAGGACAACTACATAACTCTAGCCAAGAGTACAAGTGCAGAGTTGATCAACATCGCAGAGAACTTCAATTTGAGGTGGGAGATGAGGTTCTAGCACATCTCAGGAAAGAAAGGTTCCCTAAGGGAACCTATACCAAGTTAAAAATGAAGAAGATAGGGTCGTGTAAGATCTTGAGGAAGTTTGATGCAAACGCCTATGAGATTGAGTTGCCAGATGATGTGGGCATATCGTCCATATTCAACATTTCATACCTGTATCCTTACAAGAAAGATGACACATAGGGATCAAAAGATCAAGGTAAGATTCAGTGGGAGAAAAAAATTCCTATAATAGAAAAACCACAGATGGAGAAGATCGTTGATCAGAGAATTGGCAAAAAGACCAGGAGGAAGACTTATTTTGAATATCTGGTCAAATGGAAGGGATTCTCAATAGAAGATGCCAGTTGGGAGAATGAAGTTGATATATAGAAGCATGGAAATTCAGTGCAGGAGCTCATGGATAGGAGTCCATGAATTTTAGTCCAGCGGGAGTATGATATAGGAGCATTGTCAATGTCATTAGTGAGCACAAGTGGCAGGAAAGATCAACGCTCAAGAATCATTTCAGAATCTCAAATGTTGGGAGTTACTACGAATCCTTTGGGGAGATGATGAAGAACAAGAGAAGATCAAATGCTTGGAGGGGAAATGATCATGAGCGATTAGGGAGTTTCACTTCGAGTCTTGAATGTAACTGAACTTAGGTAGCAGTTAGGTTTTTGTTTTGAGTAGACGAGTAGTCAGGGGGAACCCTAAGGACCCTTTGAGATAAATAGAGGTTTTGTATGCCCAAATGAGGCTGCTACGAGTTAGTATGAGTTTTTGAGTTTTATTTGTTGTTTGAGAATAGTTGTAGCCATTTTTATTTTCTGAATGAATATAACAGAGGAAAGTTGATCCAAATTTGTGATGTTGTTACTGTTTGTGATTCTCTGTTATTGTGTTTTCATAAATGAATGAATTTTGTTATGAATGGATGAAACTGTGAATGTTAGTATGAGTTTCAATTGTTTCTCTTCTGTTGAGTGAGTGCAAGGTGTGTACATAAAACGCAAGGAGTGTGTGATGAGATCTATTTCGATTCCTAAGCTCAGAAGATATAACACGAGAATTTCCCTTTGCAAGGAGTGCAAAGTGACTGCTACAAGGAGTGTGCAGTCATCCGCAAGAACCAAGTCTTGCGTAGGAATCTGCTGCAAGGATTGCACAGACTTGGAATTCGACTAAGTGTTGAAGGGACTCCATAAGAGGCAAAGTCACGAAACGTGAAATCCCGACACGATCACAGTCGTTGATCGAAGAGAATATATGGACTGTTGATCTAGCACCATCACGGTTTCAGAAATTGGGAGAACGGAGGTAAGGAGACCCCCAAAGTATCTAAACACAAAATCATGACACGATCACATCCGTTGATCGAAGAGAAGATCTGGGTCGTTGATCTAGCGCCATCACGGTTTCGTCTATCGGGAGAACAAAGGTAAGGAGACCCCCAAAGTCGTGAAATGCGAAATCATGACTTGATCACAGTTGTTAATCAAAGGAATAATATGGACCGTTGATCTAGTTCCATCGTGATTTCAGCTATCGAGAGAACGGAGGGAGGGAGACCCCCAGAGTCACGAAATGTGAAATTGCGAGGCACCTTTCATTCAAGCGCGTGGGCATTGCCCGTGGTCACATTGAAGGAAGATAGGGGAGGAGCTAGTACACACTAAACTTTTGTCGGGGTTTCAGAGGTTGGGAGAATCAGGGTGATTCACATGCAAAGACCTGACACGCAAAATCGTGAAACGCCTTTTGGGTTAGGCTCGTGGTCACAACCACTGGTCACGTGAGAGAAGCTTACGCCTGGTGCATGTTCGCATGACAAAGTTTCGTGAAAAGGACCTGTGGACATTTCTTGAAGATTCTAGCGGGGAATCGAAGAGATGCTCCAACTCAAAGATTGAGAAGATCCAGAGACTGAGAGGTTAGTAGACCCT
>SNQJ01S0189743.1:0-13605 GCA_010110895.2 Picea sitchensis | reverse complement strand
CTCTCTCTCTCTACCCCTTCTCATGGTCTCCCTCTCCCTCCCTCTCACACTCTCAAACACTCCATGTCCATCCCCCCTCTCTTTCTTGCTCCCTTCCCCTCTCACACTCACATTGATAGGGACCTAACCTTCCTAGCCCTTCATGTAGGTAGAATCATATATTTTCCATGTAGTAAAGGTAGATATTAATAAAGCCTAGTAATAAGGAAGAATACGTCAAATGTAAGAAGACCGAATAGAAGCTTCCGCTCCTAGAAAGATCTTCCTCTAGATTGTTCTTTTGGTAGATATATTGAGTATAAATAGGAGTCAAGGGCATGAGAATTATTGTAATAGAGCGTTTATATACTAGAGGTTCCCACATCGAAGAGGCAAGTGAACATTGTTTCCTATCAATAAAGGTATTATTTTGGTGTTTTGGTTACTTCTATTTTGTTGTTCTGTTGTTATTCTCTGTCGTATTTTTTCTTCTGCTATTATAATAGATTTGGTACCTAACAAGTGGTATCAGAGCACTTTCCTTGGCAAGAATTGTGGGTTATTTTTTCCAGGGTAGAGACATGTTCCAGTGTATTAAAACTAGAAGGAAGTGTCAATCATCTCATAAATCCACGGTCGGGGAGGCATCCACATAGGAAATACAAGAGGTACTTAAGCTCACATTGTTGGACACCCTTGTAACCCTTGTTGGTACCCCTTCGAGTGGTAGCACATCAGATAACACTTGTATATGGACTGGCCTGGGTATCTTGAAACCCTCCATAGATCAACCAATCAACCACTTGAATTATATAGTTTCACTAAGAACAAAAATCGGGAATATACTCTTTAGTACCTAGGTAATCAGGGAGTACGACTACGGGTATGGTCTAGCCTCCTTAGTTGGTACCCTAAGATATTGGGTCTAGTACTATTGCTCAACCCCGCATGTATATCAAAGAGATAAAGCATATGGAAAACCATTGTATGTAGGAACCTTGAGAACCCTAACCTTTGGGAAGGAAACATAATAGGCAAGTTCTGGTGTCATTCAACCTTGCCTCTTGCATATTGGTTACGAAATTACTACACATTTTTTCCCGTTAAGAATTTGGGAATTTTGACACTATAGTATTATATATCGAAGTATACATCCTAAGTGGGCCTAATGGTTAAGAAAATGTGTTTCCTCCTAAGAGTTCACAAGTTCAAATCCAAAGGGGGGTAGAGTATGTATACCTCCGTAGACTTTACCAATCAAATCATTGGGCGGAGGGGGTCTCATACACTAATTCGGTGTTTGGCTTGGTCATGACCTTAAAAATAGATTATTATTATTATTATAACTCAGTAGGAGTAAAAAACAAATAATGTTTGGGGCCTATCTTCACCCTTATTTGAGACATATCCCATTGGTCTCCTCTTTTCATCCTGATCGCAGTAACACCTATCATTTTTTATCCTTTTTTTTCTCTGTGATCTCGACCCCCTCCTGGCCCCCTTATTTGGGATCTACCCCATTGGATTCCCCTTTTCGTATTGATCATCATGATATCCTTCACCCATAACCCCTTTTCTGTGTGGACCCACCCGCTCCCTTCATGTTCCCTCCTTTCACCATGGCCCACACCCACAACCAAGACCTTGAATCCCACCTCAATACCTTTTCATTTGATTTCTCCATGACCCAGAAGGAAGTGAAAAAAATTAATGCCAATATTACCACCATCAATTCCAACATGCATCCTTCCATAGACTCCAAAATGGAATACCTGAAATAGGACATGATGAAGGAGATTTCTACCCACATGAAATGCTAGCTTACAAGCCAACTTGAATCCTTTACTGCCCAACTCTTCGCCAAAATGCATATTCCTGGAGACCTTACTACATATAACAACCATTTCACCCCAAAGGTTATGCTTCCACCAACTCCCATACTTTTCAGTCCCATCAATTTCAACGTGACATACGCCTTCAGGGAAGCATACACACATGAAATACAAGAGGTACTTAAGCTCACAATGTTGGACACCCTTGTAATCCTTGTCGATACCCCTTCGAGTGGTAGCACGTCAGACAACACCTGTATATGGAATGGACTAGGTATATTGAAACCCTCCATAGATCAATCGATCGACGACCTGACTTCTATAGTGCCATTGAGAACAAAACTCGGGAATATACTCTCTATTACTTGGGTAATCGGGTAGTATGACTAAGGGTATGGTCTAGCCTCCTTAGTTGGCTCCTTTAGATATTGGGTTGAGTACTATTGTTCAACCTCACACATATATCACAGATATATAGAATAGGGAAAATCACTTTCTGTGGGAACCCTGCGAACCCTAACCTTCGGGACAGAAACAAAACAGGAAAGATCTATTGTCGTGCAACCTTGCCTCCTGCATTTCGGTTTTGAAATTACAACACATTTTTTCTTGTGAAGAATTTGGGCATTTAGACATTGTAGTATTATATATCAGAGTATAACTCCGTGGGAGTAAAAAATAAAAGTTTGGTGCCTATATGCACCCTTATTTGACACCTATCCCATTGGAATCCTCTTTTAATCATGATCGTAGTAATACCTATCATTTTTTAGCCTTTTTTTTCTCTGTGGTCCCGACCCTCTCCCTCCCCCCTTATTTGGTATCTACCCCAATGGATTCCCCTTTTCATACCTATCATTGTGATACCCTTCACCCATAACCCATTTTCTATGTGGAGCCACCTGCTCCCCTCATGTGCCCTCCTTTCACCATGCCACACACCCGCAACCAAGACCTTGAATCCCGCCTCAATACCTTGTCATTTTATTTCTCCACGACCTAAAAGGAAGTGCGGAAAATCAATACCAATATTACCACCATTAATTCCAACATGCATTCTTCCAAAGACTCCAAATGGAATACCTAAAACGTGACATGATGAAGGACCTTTCTACCCACATGGAATACCATCTTACAAGCCATATTGAATCCTTTACTGCCCAACTCTTCGCCAAATTGAATATTCTTGGAGACCTTACCTCATCTGACCAACCTTTGTACCCCAAAGGTGATACTTCCACCAATTCCCATACTTTTCAGTCCCATTGATTTCAATGTGAAATACACCTTCCTAGAGTGGATGTGAACACATTTGATGGCTCATATCCCATGGGTTGGGTCACCCAAATGGAACACTACTGTTTGCATGGAATTACCGATGAGTTGTCCAAAATCCATTATGGTGTTCACCATTTAGATCCTAAAAGTTGGCAATGCTGGAAATTGTTAGAATATGAAAGATAGTGATCGTTTTACCATAGACAATACTATTGTCACCCAACCATAGGTCGAAGCCACCCTCCGAGCACCTTAACCTTGACAAAGAATCACTCTGGAAGAAAACCCTAGGCTAGATAGTCAAACAAAGGGTAGTACACCTTTCCCCAAGGATTGCGCACCAACAAGAGTTGATCAGATAGTCCAAACCCTAACCAAGAGATATTCCAAGAAAAACGTGATATGCTAGTTGCAACAGCTGCACTAGTAGCTCTCCTCATACCTGCACACAAGACTAGGCACTGCAATGTGCACAAGTTGTTGCTTTGCAATTCTGATACTGCCTACCAGAATGAGAACTGGCCTCCTGTATTTATACTAATTATCGCTAACTGCTTAGGCCAACTTCTCATTCTGGGTATCTGTCTGTTCAGTATATATTAATTCTTCTGGCCAACTTCTTCTCTTGGAGGCTAATAACCTAATACAATTTATCTTCTTGAGCCGACATGTCTTCTGGGGTTATTAGCCAACTCATTAGGGTTTCTTCTTGCTTCCCAGAATATTCTATTCTCGTCAAGTTTGGAGGTAAATACCTACCTCATCTACCATAATATCAACACTCCCTCCTAGCTAGGGAGGTATTACAGGTAATGGTCTTGATCACAAACATACCATTCACCTGGTAGCATCAACATAGTTGTATAGACTATCTCATGACTAGATCATGAGCACCATCATCACCATCAATATCATTAGCTGCATCATCTCTTGAAACCATACTCCATCTGAGTAATTAGAGATGATTATGGATAATTCACTCACACCATAGAGTAACACAAGAGCCATTCTTCTAATATGGACATATGTCCTAGAAGAATAAATGTCCTGAACCATTTTCCGTCTGGGAAATCTTTGTCCATTGATCATCCATCTAGCTGATAATCATTTTCAACACTGTTGATAGTCTTCAATGTAATCGGAACAATATCATTCAATAGAACAAAATTGTGTCCATTCATAGTAGTACACAACTACAATCCAGTGGTACACTACCACACCAAGTAACACACAAGTACTTGATCAGTAACGTATAGTCACAAATAGTGGAACACATCCACCATAGTAGTACACATCTACTGTCATACAATATTCATAACAATCATCTGATATCAACCTACACAGAAACAAAGTTATGATATAAACTGAATCATCTGGGCCAATATCTCACTCACATCTATGAGGTCTGAAAGAATATCTGCGCTAAAAAGGTAAAACATTAATGATGAGTTGTCTAGACTATTCTTCTCAAGAAAGGAAGATTAACTATCCTAATTTCTGAGCCTGGACCATTCCCCACCCCAGGCCATTCCTCTGACACTAAACAAAGTCTAACCCGGAGAGAATGAATCTGCCCTAAGGAATGCCTATCCTTGATTGCTGAGCCTGGACCATTCCCCACCCTGGGCCATTCCTCTGGCACTAAACAAAGTGAAACCTGGAGAGAATGAATACACCCTAAGGAATGAATGTCCAGACCATTTCCCCAGTTAACCATAAGAGTAAAATATTGTCCTATACCAACCTCCAGAACAGACCATTCCTCATGTTAACCACAATGAGAAATCGTTGTCCAGTGAGGCGGGCCAGTCTTCTTGAGTAACCCTCAAGAAAAGAGACTTCCCTAGACCACTCCCCATGTTAACCATAATGGGAAGTCATTGTCTATGGTACATCAACAATCTAGACCATTTCACATGTTAACCACAATGGGAAATCGTTGTTCGTCAGAAATATCAATCCACTTTCTGAACTGGAAATAATCTTCTCATCTTGGACCATTTTTTGAACTGATAAAATGACTGTCCAATAATACATCAGTGATCCCTCCCAACCTGGGAGTCTCCCCTTTTCAGTAAGGAATTTATCTCCACGAGCTCCAGCTTGAGTACACAAACTCTTTCATATTGGACAGAAGCTTTACCAAAATTGTCTGCTTATCTGCTCATCCATGGAGATATATATTTGAGAACCACTTTCTTCTTTCTAGACTTCATCACAGATAATTTAATGCTTGACCTCAAATGTACTTTCATCTGGAGCATTGGTTTTCTCTGAAGGCTTCAAGTAGATTTGATCAATATAGTATATCATTGTTGGAAAACTGGAACATATCCATGTGGCGCTTCTTCTGTCATCATGAGATCTAATCTACTGAGTAATTATTTTGATACAATATATTTTTTATAGAAAATCTTCACCATGCTTCTGTTGTGCACTAGAGGTTCTCCACCAAGTTATCTTTTTCCATCTGCATACAAGAGCCTCAAAGTCTTTAGGTTGTTGTTCTTTGTTCAATTGCTCAGGAGAACAGTCTTTGCATTTATATGATGTAGAACTCTAACTCATGGATGTTGCAGATGATATAATGACTCATGTAGAGATATGTCTGGCTTACTGGAACAAGTAATAATCATAGTCTTCTCCCTCCATCCGGGAGAACCTCTAGTTCTAGATCTCGAAATGCTTTCATAAGTCTTCCATACATTGTTCTTCATCATGATTTTCATTTCCTCTTCTTTATTGCTTTTAGTGAGTTCATATCAGGATGGTAGTCTTTTGATTCTTGATACAATGACATGTTGTTCTATCTTCTCTTTCTTGGAATCTTCATGTTTCTTCCTCATGTTTTTCTTTATCTCTTGGGTCCATGGAGTAGATTCCATTTATTTCTTTCATCATAGGATCACGGATGTGGATGGACAACGAGGGATACTTTAAAGATTCTCTTCGAAGAGGTCTTCTTCTAAGGTTTAACTAAACACGTACTACTTTTCATGTTTGTTGCCATGGATATATACTTCATCATCTTCAATGGATTATAGGATTATCTCCATACTAATCCTTGCTTCATGTATGAATGCATGCTCTTCCTTTTGGTGATATATAATCAGCTCCCTCCATCTAGGAGATTCCACGCTTCCGTCAACATTCTTATTCTCTTCTACACAGTGTTATAGGTCTTTCTTCAATTTCCTCTTGGTTGCTGACTTATTTCTGTCTTGATTCTTCTAAGTCTCTTGTAATAGCTTCCACATGATGTATTTCATCCTTTCATGTGTATTTTCTGACTTGTACAATGACAACAATTCTTATCTCATTGTTTCTCCATAGGTGTAGTTATTCTTGGAACATATTATCTTCTAAGAGATAGATATACAAAATATGTATAGAGATTATACAAACAAGATATGTCCAGGAACGAAGAAGAGTATTGTTACCTTCAGAAGAAGAAATCTCTTTCATCCTGCTTGGTCTTCTTTGTAGGTTCCTTTTCTTCGGCAAATAATGCTTCATGTGTCCCCTTCCTTTTCTTTAGCTCAGGACAATGATTCTTGTAGTGAACATACTTTCGACAGTTGAAGCATTGTACTTCTGAAATATCTTTCTCCTGGTTTGGCTTCCTCCTTGAACCAAAATTCCTTTTGTTCTTGAAATTCTTGAATCTTGTTGTGAAGGCTTCATCATCGTACCTCTTTTGGGGTTTCTCTTTTTCACTGATCCTTGATTCTTCTTGAGCACAACAAGTCCAAAGTTATTCAAATGTAAGATACTCCTTCCTTGTGTTCATGCTTGTGGCAAATGCATCCCACATCTTGGGAAGACCATTGAGTACTATGTTTACCAAATCCTTCTCTGAAATTATCTCTTCAATAGCTTGTATTTGATCTCTTAACTGGGAGATCCTCACAAAGTATGATGTTATTCTATCATCATCATTCATCTTCATGTCAAGGAGCTCACTCTTTAGACTCATTACTTGTCCAATGTTTCTCACTGAGAAGAGGTTTGTCAGGGCATCGCACATCTTCTTCGATGAGTCAAGGTGGGAAATGTAGGGTATCAAGTGGTCTTTTATGGAATCCACTATGATACTCATGGAATTGATGTCACCGTCTTTGAACTTGTCCATAACTGCAACATTCTGCGGTTACTTCTCTTTTCCTTCTTCAAACTCTGGCTTCACGATGTTTCCTTTCATGATATCCAACACTTTATTCTTGGCAAGGATGAGGTCAATCCTTGTCTTCCACGCTCTAAAGTTAGAAGCTCCATCTAACTTGTTTTTTGACTTCATGGAGTAAGTCATGGTTTCTTTGTCTTGGTCAACCCTAGATTTGACCAAAAATTCAAACTTCACATCTTGGCTTGCTAAGAGTATCAGGAGATGTGCTAGGCTAGGGTGCACTGATCTATCTAGAGATTAGGTAAATCCATTCACTTAAGGTGACTCAATAAGAGGATTAGGGTTTCTGCAACTGCACCTGCTAGTAACCCTAGCTGCAATGCTTTGGTGACTGCTCCTACTAGAAACCCTAGTGACAGTTCTTCAACAAGCTCAATATCCTTATGGCTATGCTTCCTTCCAGCGGTTAGATTGAATGAAGGCGATGTGGGCCCATAACCTATTAGAATATGAAACATTGTGCTTGTTTTACCATTGACAATATTATTATCACCCAACCATAGGCAGAAGCCACCCTCCGAGCACCTTAACCTTGACAAAGAATCACTCTGGAAGCAAACCCTAGGCTAGATAGCCAAACAAAGGGTAGTGTACCTTTCCCCAAGGATAGCACACCAACGAGAGATGATTAGATAGTCCAAACCCTAACCATGAGATAGTCCAAGCCAAATGTGATCTGTTAGCTGCAGCTACTGTAATGGAAACTCTCCTCAAACTTGCGCACAATACTGGGCATTGCAGTGCGCACAAGTTGTTTCTCTACAATTCTGAGACCGCCTGCTAGAATGCGAACTGGCCTCCTGTATTTATACTAATTTTGGCTAACTGCTTGGGCCAACTTCTCATTCTGAGTATCTATCTGTTCAGTATATATTAATTCTTCTAGCCAACTTCTTCTCTTGGAGGCTAATAACCTAATACAAGTTATCTTCTTGAGACGACATGTCTTCTAGGGTTATTAGCCAACTCATTAGGGTTTCTTCTTGCTTCCCATAATATTTTATTCTCGTCAGGTTTACACGTGGAGGTAAATACCTCCCGCAACTACCATAATATCAACAAAAATGGCATAAAAAGGCATGCCAATGGTATGTATCTTGGACACAGTTTGTTATATATCTCTATGACTACTTTGACATCGACACCCATCATTTAGGTTGTTTGACCAAGTTGAAACAAACTGGCCCAGTGGAAGAGTTTATATTTTCCTTTGAGAAACTATTTTTCATAATGGAGGGCATGAGAGATTCATTTTCCTGGAATGATTTATCAGTGGCCTCAAGGATAAAATACATGCCCATTTCCTCATGGTTCGCCCCCAGACTTGGTTGGAAGATACAAAACGGGACAAGGAAGCACAATAAGTCATCTCATCCCAAACCATAAAAACACCCTTTATTCCTCTCCCTAAAGCCCCCTTCCTGCCCCTCCTACCACTCCCCTCAAGATCCGTAAATTGACTCGGATTGAAATGTTTGAAATACAACTTAAGAGTCTTTTTTATAATTGCGATGACAAATATTTTCCGAGGCATAAGAGTAAGGAACATAATATTTTTATGTCTATGTCTGAGGATGTTTCTGAAGAAGGGGAAAATGTTTCTCAAGTACCCAATATACCCCCACCAAATGATATTAATACATCCTTTGATACATAGGTAGTTGAACCAATGATTTATCTAAATTCCCTCACATGTTTCTCTACATCCAAAACCCTCAAGTTAATTGGCTACATTAAGAACCAAAAAGTCATCATTCTAGTTGGCAGTGGAAACACCCATAATTTTATTCATTGTCGCATTTCCCAAGAAGTAAGTTGTTATATCCATCCAGTTAATAATTTCATAATCATGATTTCCAATGGGGGTTCCATGAAATGTGGAGGGCATTGTGAAAATGTGTGCCTCCAAATTGGTCCATACCACCTGAAATATCATATGTTTTCTATTGACATAGGAGGTTGTGACATTGTACTTGGTGCATAGTGGTTACACACTCTTGTCCCTATCACCATGGATTTCTAGAAATTAACCATGCAATTCCAGAAAGAGGGCCAACAACATGAGTTCCAAGGCATCACAATAGGGTCACCAGAGATCATTGGCTCCCACTGAATGGAAAAGATCCTAAAAAAAGTTCATTCTTTCATTATTTCCCAACACCATTCTATTCAGATGATTAATACATCCTTTGTACATCCCGACCTCCAATATTTCCTCTCCCAAAACCAAGTTGTGTTTCAAACCCACCAGGGTCTTCCAGATTCTCATGGTTTCCATGATCATTCCATTCCTCTAGTTCTAGGTAGTCTTCCTCCAAGTTTTGATCCTTATCATCATCCCTTCACCCAAAATAATGAAATTGAGAAGATTGTTCAAGAATTTCTAGAAGTCAATGTCTTCCTTCCCAGTACCAGTCCCTATTCTTCTCTAGTAGTCATGGTATTCAAGAAAGAAGTTATTGTGTGCATGTGTCTTGATTTTAGAGCCCTCAAAAAACTCACCATCAATGAAAAATTTCCCATTCATGTCATTGATAATATTTTAGATTAATTAAGTGGTGTTGAATATTTTACCAAACTTGAACTCCACTCTGGCTACCACTAGATTCATATGAAATAAGAAGACATTCCCAATACTTCATTCATAACTCATGAGGGTCACTATGAGTTCTTGGTTATTCCATTCAGCCTCTGTAATTATCCCTCCACTTTTCAAAGTCTCATGAATCATGTCTTCCATCCTTTCCTCCATCATTTTTTCTTGGTTTTCTTTGATGATATTCTCATATATAGAAAAACTTGGCAAGACCATATTTCCCATGTGGATCAAGTTGTCCAGCTACTGTCTCAACACAAACGTTTTCTCAAGTAGTCTAAATGTGCTTTTGGAGCCTCTGAACTTGAGTACCTATGACATATTGTCAGTAAATATGATGTCTGGGTGGATCTGAAGAAAATCGAAGTTATGCAGGATTGGTCGTGCTAAAAAAATCTTAAAAGTCTATTTGGATTCCTAGGTTTGATGGGATATTATTGCAAGTTTGTTAAGAATTATTGAAAAAATGAATCTCCCCTCACAATGCTCCTTACAAGGAATTATTTTAGTTGGACTCTAGCAGTTTTCCATTCCTTCCAAGATTTGAAAGCGACTATGTGCACTACTCCGATTCTGGCTCTCCCTGACTTCAACAATACTTTTGTATTGGAGTGTGATGCCTCGGGGAAATGCATTGGGGTTGTTCTCATGCAAGATGGTAGACCTTTGACTTCACCAACAAATGATTTTTTGAGCACCATTTGGGCCAATCCACCTATGAAAAGGAAATGTTGGCTATTCTTCACGCTGTGGATCTCTAACATCCCTCTCTCTTGGGGAAATTCTTCCAAATAAATATTGATCATCAAAGCCTCAAGAATNACCATCAATGAAAAATTTCCCATTCATGTCATTGATAATATTTTAGATTAATTAAGTGGTGTTGAATATTTTACCAAACTTGAACTCCACTCTGGCTACCACTAGATTCATATGAAATAAGAAGACATTCCCAATACTTCATTCATAACTCATGAGGGTCACTATGAGTTCTTGGTTATTCCATTCAGCCTCTGTAATTATCCCTCCACTTTTCAAAGTCTCATGAATCATGTCTTCCATCCTTTCCTCCATCATTTTTTCTTGGTTTTCTTTGATGATATTCTCATATATAGAAAAACTTGGCAAGACCATATTTCCCATGTGGATCAAGTTGTCCAGCTACTGTCTCAACACAAACGTTTTCTCAAGTAGTCTAAATGTGCTTTTGGAGCCTCTGAACTTGAGTACCTATGACATATTGTCAGTAAATATGATGTCTGGGTGGATCTGAAGAAAATCGAAGTTATGCAGGATTGGTCGTGCTAAAAAAATCTTAAAAGTCTATTTGGATTCCTAGGTTTGATGGGATATTATTGCAAGTTTGTTAAGAATTATTGAAAAAATGAATCTCCCCTCACAATGCTCCTTACAAGGAATTATTTTAGTTGGACTCTAGCAGTTTTCCATTCCTTCCAAGATTTGAAAGCGACTATGTGCACTACTCCGATTCTGGCTCTCCCTGACTTCAACAATACTTTTGTATTGGAGTGTGATGCCTCGGGGAAATGCATTGGGGTTGTTCTCATGCAAGATGGTAGACCTTTGACTTCACCAACAAATGATTTTTTGAGCACCATTTGGGCCAATCCACCTATGAAAAGGAAATGTTGGCTATTCTTCACGCTGTGGATCTCTAACATCCCTCTCTCTTGGGGAAATTCTTCCAAATAAATATTGATCATCAAAGCCTCAAGAATTTTCTAGAACAAATAATTTATTTCTTGAAGAAAAAAAATTGGGTAACCATGTTGTTTGGACATGTTTATAAGATCATCTACAAAAAGGAAAAGAAAATATGGTGGTTGATTCCCTTTCCAAGAAATATGAAGAAGACAGGTCTCTTTTCTTCCCTCTCTTTCATGGTCATAGAATGGCTTCAAGAGGTTCGCTAGTAATGGTTACAAGACCCAAAACTTTCAAGACTGATCCAAACATTGTAGCAAGATATGAAAGCTTCTCTGGGGTACTCATGGCATGAGGACGAGCTTCATTATAAATGTATACCATATTTAAGCAAGTAGTCGAGCCTTAAATCCACCGTGCTCTCTGAGTTTCATGGTTCACCTATAGTTGGCCATTTTTGTTTTACCAAAACCTATGAACGGGTCAAATATTTTTTTTTGGGACGGTATGAAATAGGAAATTCAAACCTTTGTGGCTGAATGTGATACATGTCAATACAATAAGGTAGAGAAATTCAAAACCTAGTCACAGTTCAACCACTTCGATTCCCACCTACTATTTGAATAGATATTTCTATGGACTTCATTGTTGGCTTACCTAAATAAAGAAATAAGTCATTCATCATGGAAGTAGTGGATCATAATTCCAAATATTCTCATTTTTGTGCTCTTCAACACCCATTGACAACATCCACCATAGCTCAATATTTTATGGATAACATCTTCAAACTCCATGGTATGCCTTATTCTATTGTTTTTGACAATGATCCAACTTTAACCATGAGCACTTTCTTGCAAGAATTATTACGAATCCAGGGAACCCGATTACATATCAACACAACATATCATCCTCATACTGATGGACAAACATAAGCTATCAAAAAGTTTTTGGAAGCCTATTTGAAGTGTTTTGTATCTAACAGAAAAAATCAGCGGGTTTAGTGGTTACCCCTCACTGAATGGTGGTACAACACTTCTTACCACACCGCCACTCGCATGACTCCCTTTGAAGCAGTCTATGGAAAAATGCCACCTTCAATTTGATCATACATGCTCGGTGTCTCCAAGGTTTAGCAGGTGGATCAAAATCTTATAGTCTTAATGGTCATCCTCTGTACTCTCAAAGAAAATTTGGTCATGGCTCAGAATTGCATGAAACAACAAGCATAATAGGGAAGTTCTAAATGTGAATTTGCTAAAGGGGACTGAGTGTTTCTTTATTTGAAACCTTATAACAAGAATTCACTCAAAGACCATCACTATCAGAAACTCACCCCCAAATTCTTTAGTCCTTACCATATTCTCGAGAGAGTGGGGCCTTTGGCCTACTAGTTAGAGTTTCCCAGTCACTTTAAGCTCCACCCTTGTTTTTCATATTTCTTTCTTAAAGAAAGTGCTTGACACTAAGTGATATACTCATAACAGACTACCTGAGTTGGATGAAGAAGGTTCATTTGGTTGTAGCCACAATCAGTCTTGGACCAATGCATTATCAAAGAAGTTCTAGTTCAGTGGAAGGACACACAACCAAAATATTTCACCTAGGAGTCGACTACCATTCTACATCAATTTCCTCATCTCAATCCTTGAGGACAATGATATTTTTAAGGGGGAGGGAATGTCAGGGACCTAACCTTCCTAACCCATCATGTAGTTAGAATAATACACTTTCCATGTATTAAATACCAATATTAATAAGTCCTAGTATCAAGGAAGAATAATAAGGAAGAATAAGTCAAATGTAAGAAGACCTAATAGAATATTTCGCTTCTAGAAAGATCTTCCTCTAGATTGTTCTTTTGGTATATAGATTTAGTATAAATAGGAGTTGAGGGAATATGAAGTCTTCATATTGAGATTTATAGTAATAGATCATTGCTTTTCTAGAGGCTGACCCCTCAAAGAGGCAACTAGACATTGCTACCTATTAGTAAAGGTATTATTTTGGTGTTGTGGTTACTTCTATTTTGTTGTTCCATTGTTATTCTCTATTGTATTTTTTATTCTTAT
>SNQJ01S0189739.1:4844-18187 GCA_010110895.2 Picea sitchensis | reverse complement strand
CACTTAGCACACTTGCAACTGACTAGTCACTACTTCTTACATCGCCCAAACTTCTATTTATACATCACAAAATAGGGCTAAGCATGGGTAAACCCATGGGACGACATCCCCATACCCATTACATAAGCCCAAAACCCAAAAAGGCCCTAAAAAGGGGCCAAGATCCTGCGATCTCCGCTTCAAATTGTGATCTACCTTTGACAGCCTCTCGAAGTCCCAAAAATAGGTCAAACATGACCAAGGATCCTCAAAACTTGGTCAAGGGCCAACAACGCATAAATTTATTATTGACTTGCTGCAATTGCACAATCTCCACAGAATGCCACTCTAGCTATCTGATCTGATTCATAGGATGGTTGTGCTTCAACCTCAATAACCAATCCTACAACAGATGTGAGAATTCACAGAAAAATACTTCATGCAAGTTGCTATACACATATTTGTCGAGATATTTGCGTGGTGCAAATTTAGGGTTTCTGTTGTCTTTCTACGCAAACTAGAGTTCCTTTTTCCTTAACCATCTTTCAATATCCACCTTCATTGGATTCCATGGCATGAACATTCTCTTCTATGCTTCCATTCTCCGTGCTTTTCTTCAACAGATCTCTTCCAATCAATCCTGTGCAGTTCTAGTCGACAATGGAACCATTTGTTGGATGCTTGGGCTGACCCAGGTTGTGAGCTCAAAAGTTTCCAACAAAACCCTCAAACTATCGGTCCTCTTGGTAAACATAAGGAAACAATATGCACATAGTGCACAACACAATCTCACCCAAGATAGATTTATGGGGGATTTCAATACTCATGTGTTTGCAGTCAAGGAAGGGATTGAGACTGTATTCTAATCTTTTTCTGCATGCATCAACATTATTATTCATTCATCTAAATATAGTGTTCATTCATTCATCTAACTATGCATGCATGCTGTCATAATCAACTTAACCATTCATTGTTTAACTGATAAATAACATAACAGTGAAAAAACCATTCATGACACATAAACACAATATATTTACCATGGTTCACCCCCCTGGGCTACGTCCAAAAAGATTTGTCTCTTCTTCTCTTTATTCATCTTTCTGCAAAATCTGCACTGTCCTTATTACATTCTTAGGATTACAATCGAAAAGGAGGGTAAGTACCCTCCATGAGGCAGACTTGATCACATCAGGCTCCACGACCTGTGACCTGACCCTCAAAAACTAGCTTATTCAGACCACTCAACCGATAACTCATGAACAACCAAACAACGAACAACTGACTAACCTCTCCTAGACCTCCTAGGTATTTATTTATACAATTCTACTGGCTTATATCCATTACATTCATGTCCAAAAACCTAACCTTAACATGGCTAGGTCTGTTTGCATGCGCACCACACTGTTTTTCCTCCTTTCGCATGTTGCTTTTCCTTCATTTTCTGCATGCTACTTTTCCTTCTTTTTTCTGCATGCAAATTTTCCTTCTTTTTCTACACGTTGATTTTTTTCCACCTATGGTATGCACTCCAAATATAGGTTTCTCTTCCCCAAAATAGGTCTGCTCCCAAAATAGACTTCTTAATCGCAAAATAGGAAAGTGCCCAAAATAGACTTATCTCTCCCAAAATAGGCCTGCACCCAAAATAGACTTATCTCTCCCAAAATAGGCTTGTGCCAACACTGAGTAAATAGAATTGAGCTCACCAAATGGATTGACATCATTAGCTACTAATGAAAGCCTAAAATTACGAGGTTCTTGTGACGTCCCCAACCACCAACAGGATGGGCAACACCACTTCTTGGACGTTTCACTTAGCTCTGATACCATTTTGTGACGTCCCCAGCCACCAATAGGTCGAGAAACACCACTTCTCAGACATTTCACTTAGCTCTGATAACATTTTATGAATTTATATGTATGCATATCTAACACAATTAACAATTACAACGTTCTGTTCATTCCACCTACTCATACAAAAATAATCATTAAAACATACTGACAATATATGCATACACACGACATATTCTAACCATACACATATTAATGCAGAAATAATAGTAAGCCTACACACACAACATAGATGATATATCCAGGCCTTACTCATCAAGTTATAACACATGTACAATTACAAAACATACAATTAACAGATATTTGGTACTTATCTTTCAATAAATGACCACCAAATTGCGTACAAACCTTCCACGAACCTCCCAGCCTTAGACCATGCTGCTCATCATGCTCAGCAGTGGGTCACCCCGAGTTGGGACTAAACTCCACCGGGCAAGGGATTCCTAGGCTAGGCAAGGACAACAAGAAGGTTGCACATATCAACAAGAAGGATTTTCTCCCAGGGACAACTCACACTAACATCCTACAACCTCTCATTCCCCACATGTCTGTCCCACCCCAGGAAGTGTGCCCCTTCGCTGCTCGACAATCCTTCGGTTGCCCCACTTCCCTTCTAGGGCTTCAACAACAAGCCATACATGAATTATTTGAGCACTATAGCTGTAGTTGGGCTCCCTCTAGGAAAACACTTCCCCAACAACCTCTCTCACCTAGAGAGAGTTGCTTGCAGGCCTGACAACCCACTTCTTCAGTCCACAGGCCTGACAACCCACCTCTTCAAACCACAGGCTTGACAATCTACTTCTTTAGCCAAGCTTCTAAGTCAACTCCAGTAAGGGTGATGGCAACAACAAGGCTTAGTATAGCTCAGGTGATGGCATCAACAATAATCGTTAAGGCACAACACGAATCAAGCAAGGTAAAGGTGAGAGCATGAATCCCTGGATGAATCGTGAAGGGTGACATACTTCCAGAGAATTGTAAGGGTCATGAGGAAACTTGAAACTAGTCCAGATGCAAGGATGGGGATCAACGCCCAAGTGGGAAGCAAACCCCCAACGCTCTAGATTTCCAACTATAAACTACATGCACCCAGGTTGACACATGTCTTCCTGAAGCCACATGAGTTCCACTTAGCACTCGTTCCCTTTTTACCCAGGAACTTAGGACAACACAACTTATGTCAACCATAGCCTTTGGGAATAATAATAAAATATTATTCCCTTAGAGGTAATCCCTCTAGCTTATCCCCTAGGTATAGACACTTATCCCCCTCCCTTACCCTACATAGTGGGGCTTAGTCCCCCATACTCTTTCTTTGTGGTCGGTCTACACACAACAATGTAATTTTATTAATGATATGTGAAATTACATATACAAAAATCATGCTCATGGCCTTAAACATCTAGGCTCTCTAACCTAATAAACATATAAGTCTTCAGCTTATAAACACTTGGCTCACCAACATATAAACATAATTACAATTCAACAGGGTCTTGGCCTTGGGGTGTTACAATCCCCTCCCCTTATTTTTTCACTGTCCTCAATGCAACTTACAGAACAACAACAAGATTTCCAAAATCTTCAAAAAGATGCGAGTACTCTACCCGCATAGCATCTTCATGCTCCCATGTTGTGTCCTTGGGACCATACCAGGTTCACTGAAATTTTACAAGCTCTATGGTTCGATTCCAGGGCTTCTTGCTTTTATGATCCAATATATGCACCATATGCACCTAAAAAATGCTTTCCTACTCCACTTGGATCACATTCCAATCAATAACATGATTAGCATCGGGTACATATTTCTTATGCAATGACACATGAAATACATTATGTATAGACATGCATGTAGGAAACACAATTCTATATGATACTGGACCAATCCTCTCTAGAATTTCAAATGGCCCACAATACCGAGCTGCCAACTTTGAACAATTTCCCAACTTCAAGGAGCTTCTGATGGCCTTCACTCTCAGGAATACATGATCCCCTACTTTAAATTCCCTGTGAGTTTTGTTCTTATCAACATAAATTTTCTGCCTGTCTTGGGCAACCTTCAAATTCTGCTTAATCTTCAACATTTTTTCTTCCATTTCTTTGAGCAACTCTGGCCCAACCACTACCCTATCAGCTGGGTTGTCCTAGCGTACTGGGGTGTTACACTTTCTTCCATAAAGTGCTTCAAACGAGATCATCTTCAATGATGCTTGATACCCATTGTTGTAGGAAAATTCTACCAAGTGTAGATAATCTTCCCATTTAGATGGTTTGCCCATCACATACATCCTTAGCATGTCCTCTATCACTTGGTTCACCCTTTCTATTTTCCCATTCGACTCAGGATGATATGCTATGTTGAAGTTTAGATTTGTTCTGAACCCTTTGAATAACCCCTTCTAGAACTTTGATGTAAACTTTGGGTCTCTACCAGACACAATTGTCTTGGGTACGCCATGCAAGCGTGATAATTCCTTCATATAAATATCAACAACATTAGTTTCTTTATGAGTAGTCTTCATATGAATGAAATGGGCAACTTTAGTAAGCTTGTCCACCACTACCATGATTGCATCATGCTGCTTGCTCATTCTGGGAAATCCTGTGATAAAATCCATTATTACCACTTCCCATTTCCACTCAAGAATGGGTAATGGCCATAGTAAACCAACTGGGTGTCTATGCTCAACCTTTACCTTTTGAAATTCCAAGCATTTGACTATAAAATCAACAATTTCCCTCTTCATGCCTGACCAATGATATTGGCTTTTGACTATCGAGTTTTTTTCCCGATATCTTGGGTGTCCTGCATAAGGCACATTATGCATTTCTTTTAAAACCATACTCCTTAATTAAGAAGAGTTGGGTACATAGACTCCGTTTCTGTACAGAAGGATTCCATCAATTCCCAATTCATAATCTTCAGTTTTTTGCTGCATTTTACCTTGCTGCAATTTTGTTACCAATTCCATGTACCGCAAATCTACTTTTGCAACTTCAAAAATTATTCCTTTAAGATCCCTCTGATACATGATAATGGATGTAGCATGCAGTTCATACACTCTCCTGCTAAGTGCTTCAACCACTTTGTTCTCCTTTCCTTTGATATGCTTGATATTAAAGTCATACTCACAGAGGAATTCCAACCATCTACTCTGCCTGGCATTCAAAGTAGGCTGATAAAACAAATATTTCAGACTGTTATGGTCTGTCCTTAGCTCAAACTTCTTTCACATGAGGTAGTGCCTTCACTTCTTCAAAGCGTTCACTATGGATGCCAATTCCAAATCATGAGTGGCATAGAGCCTTTCATTCTCTTTCAACTTCCCTGATTCATAACACACAACAAACCCATTTTGACTAAGGACTCCACCCAGTCCTTCTTTACATGCATCTGTGCATATAATAAAGTCTTCATTTGGATCTACGATCCTCATAATTGGAGCACTGATTAACAATTGCTTCAGTTGTTGGAAACTCTTTTCACATTCTTCTATCCATTGAAAATTCTTCCTCTTCCTTTGCAAGGAAGTGATGAGGTGAGATATTATTGAAAACCCCGCAATGAAACTTTTGTAATAGCCAACTAGACCCATGAAGGATCTGACTTCTGTCACATTCTTTGGCACTGACCATTCTCTAATGGATTCTATCTTTTCGAGGTCCACTGTTATCCCATCCTTTGAAATTATATGCCCTAGGCAGTGAATTCTGTTTTAATAAAATGAGCACTTTCTCAATTTGGCATACAATTGATGTTCTCTTAGCACTTGCAACACCATCCTCAAATGATGCTCATGCTCTTCTTTCTACTTGGAATATACAAGAATTTCATTTAGAAAAACAATGACAAACTTGTCTAAATATTCCCAAAAAACACCATTCATTAAGCACATGAAAACAACTGGTGCATTTGACAACCCAAATGGCACCACTGTGAACTCATAATGACCATACCTTGTCCTGAAGGCAGTCTTGTTGATATATTCCTATTTAATCCTTACCTGATTATCTTGACCTGAGATCTATCTTGGAAAATATCTTTGCATCCTTCAATTGATCAAAGAGATCATCAATCCTTGACAGAGGATACTTGTTCTTTACAGTCACTTTATTCAACTGTATGAAATCAATGCACAATCTTAATGTCCCATCTTTCTTCTTCACAAACAAGATTGGGGCACCCCAAGGTGACACACTTGGGCGTATATACCCCTTCTTCAGAAGTTCTTCAAGCTGCATTTACAACTCTTTCAACTTTGGTGTACTCATCCTGTAAGGAGTCTTTGATACTGGAGCTGCTCTAGGAATCAAATTAATAGAGAAATCAATATCTCTCTTTGGACGTAGTCCTAGTACCTCCTTGAACACATCATCAAAATATTCCAGGACTACATGATCCTCCAAATTTGGCACCTTATCCTTAGATGCTTCCTCCATATGGGCTGCAAATATTTGACAACCCTTCATGTAACACTTCTTTAGCTGCATTGCTGAGATTTCCCAGACAGTAACTACCCTGGGAATTCCTTGGACTGTCCTCTGATTCCCTTGCTCATCCAAACAAGTGAATTCCTTTCTATGACAGTCTAAGATGGCATGGTGTTGATCTAACCAATTCATACCAATTAAGCAGTCATACGATCCTAAAGGCAATATGTTCAAATCTTCCCTTGTGCTCAGTCCATTCATGTCCATAAGACATGACTTAACCATCTCATTGACTTTTCTTTTGGATCTAGTAGCCAACTACACCAACCAAGATTTTCCATGCTTGTTTCTTGGCAATTGCAAAATTTCCACCATCCTAGGATCTATATAACTATGACTAGATTTTGAATCAATTAAAATAGTAATGGTTTGGTTGTTGATCATACCTTCCACTTCAATCATATGTGATTGATACTCTTCTTTCTTGTTGTCCAAGGCTGCATAGATCCTTGGTACATTTCCGCCCATGTCCCCCACTGTTTCATCTTGCTGAACTTTGTGAACAACTCTCTCTTTGTCACTTATGTGAGGACAATCTCTAAACATATGATCACCTTTACAACCCCAACATTGAATAGGTGGCTGCCTTGGCCTTTGACCACCTGTCTCAATCATTCTGGGTTCTCTATAAGTTGGTCGTCCTTGAGGATTATTTATGAAGAATGGTGGCTTAATTCCCTTCTTCCTCTAATCCATCTTGAATTTCTTCTTGTCTTCCCAAGATTTTTGAAAAGTTGTCCTTGCTTTTTGCTAATCATATAGGCACTTAGCTCGCCTTATGGTCTACTCCAATGTTTTGGGATCATCATATTGTATTTTTTCAATGATGGATGGTGGAAAACCACTCAAATACCTCTGAATCTTGACTGTCTCATCTTTGATGAAAGAGACATACTTCCACAATTCTAAAAACCTTCTTTCATACTCATCAATGGACATACTTCCCAGCTTGAGTTCAAATAACTCTTTCATTTTCTTATCATAATACCTCTTAGTCAAGTATTTATTTTCAAAATAATTCTTGAATTCCCTCTAAGTAACATATTTCTCTTTAATGTGCTGCACCTGCACAAGCTGATCCCACCACATGGATGCCTTACCTTTGAGTTCATAGATGGAAATTCTTTCTTCTGCCCGTGAAGAGTAATTATGCAATTGAAAATACTTTCTCATGCCCAACAACCATGTCTCTGCATATTCATCCTTCTTGTTCTCCCCATCAAACATAGGAGGTTTTATTTTGTTCATTTCTCCTCATAGCTCATACTCCCTAGACCTCTTATGCTTCCTAACAGGGGATATACTTGAGCCATTGTATACTCTCTTATTAGAATGCATTAGGGAGTGTTGGTGATGTCTGCTATCACTTTTTGTTCTTTTGTGACTTCCTGATTTACTTGAGCCACTCTCCCTATCCAGTTTCTTTTCTATCATTTCCAAGCTCTGCATCAACTTTATGTTGAATTCTCCCTAGCTTTCATGATCTTTTTGTTATCTGCTTGGCGAGTCTGGACATCTCTCTGCAACTTTTCAATGATTTTCATCATGTTTCCTTCTTTATCTATCTCTTCTCCATGCCCATCAAAGTTCGATCCTTCAACTCCTAAATGGACATCCCTTCCTCTAACTTCATTTTTTGAACTGTAAGCACCCCATGCCTTTCCTATTTCTTTTCACTGTGTGAAAATTCGATTCAGTTCCAACAATTGTTAATTCTTCAAAATGTGCAGCCAACCGAAATTTTGTTAGGCTAATAGACATTAATAATTTTACAGAATAAACCAATCTGATTCGATAAAAGAAATATTAGATTCCATTTTCAGCGGGTCTTGGTTGGTCAAGAACCCCTTCGGCTTTTATCTCTAAGCCCCGCTCTGTTCTGCAACAAATTTTGGGCGCTATCCCCTTTTCTTTAGCCCTTGGTTCGCATGGGACCATGGATGTAACCCAACGCTTATGATTTGGGCGCTTATCCAGAGCCTTGAAAATTTGGGCTCCGAGCTTCAGAGGTTTCCCTTTTTTCATGCGTCCCAACATCACAGAACAACAAACTATAGAACACATGAAGAACAACGGATCTACGATCCACATTCCTTCATGCACCATTTCTTCTGGAGTGTCAAGTCTTCGGACTTCACAATATGGCACCACACATCCACTGGGGCCCACTGTTTTCATGCTTGAACTAATAAATGCCGAAAATGTCACATAAAATTTAGTACTTTTCAAATTGCGGGGAAATGGGTTGGCGGTTTTGGAGTAACCTGCCGATCATTATGCAATTGTCCCCACACTGACACATACCCCACCTGGGAAACCGTGGGTTGGATTGTAGGACCGACTTGCAGAATTATCTCTCGTGCAACTTCAATCTCTGCAATTCCTCCCAACCCTCGATATTTATAGATCGTGACCATAGTTAACACAGGCCTGAGCTAGCTAACTTCTTCTTCATGCTTAACTACCTTGTGCCACCACCAAGAGCGCCATTGGGTAGGACACACAAAGTTGACACATGGTCCAATCATATGGGTGACATATGTCACATTCTAATTGCATTTCCATCTTACCAAAGTTCTTAACTCACTGACATGTGGCATACATCCCATGCGTCCACATCATCCCTAGTGACGTCAATAGGCCACGTTACTCTGAGACTTCAGGCTTCGAGAGATTTCACCTTAGCATACCCTGTTTCTCCTGAATGATGAATTCCCAAACAAGTTGATCTTCTGACATGCGTCTCCTTCGAAGAACAGTCCAAATTAACTTCAAACTTCGACACTTCGAAAGTTCCCACTGTATTCACACCTTGTTTCTCTCGAATGACGTATTCCTAAACAAGCTAACTTTCCGACACGTGTTCCTTGCTTGGATCAATGGACAGGAAAATACAAGAAGTTTTCTCTGTCTTCTCTACACATGACTAAGAGTTGTGACCTCGGCTTAACATTTGGGTGCTTATCTCACTTTGCAAGATCGCCAGTCGTGCCTCAAGGAACTGTGAATATCAACGGTCAGGAGTGATTGCAGAAACTCAACTTGCTCACACTTTAATTTCCTTCCCGATCTCTGTAATGCGAAGATGCTCGCCTGTAGTGGGATCAATATCCATCGTTGATTTGTTAATCTAACAAGATCAACAATCCTGAGGGATTGCAGAGTCTCAACTTAATCTCGCTTTAATTTCTTTCTGATCTCCACAATGTCTCCCCATCGTCGATCTCCCTTCCATGAGATCTGACAATCATGACATACTCTTCACTTGAATTGATGAATTATCTTGCTCTCGTCCAGATCTAATGGCCCAACACCACGAATGTTGTAATTTCTTCCTCTGTGGCCATTTCTTAAACTTGTTACACCTCCTGTGTTTCCGAACACAGTCTAAGTGTTCTTTCAATGCCCTTCTGGCACTCTATACCTCAAAATTCTCCAAACTTTCTACGTCGAATTTCTCATTCGTGGCCCATCCAGGTTCTAGTTAGAAACCATGGGATTCGAACTTGAATTTTGTCCATTTTGACAACAATTCTTTTCCTAAAATTTGGCTTCAGATTCCACTAACATGGCCCATCCAGGCTCAGTATTGAAACCATGGCTCTAATACCATTTTATGACATCCCTAGCCACCAACAGGCCGATCAACACCACTTCTTGGACGTTTCACTTAGCTCTGACACCATTTTTTGACGTCCCTAGCCACCAACAGGCCAGGGAATGCCATTTCTCGGACATTTCACGTAGCTCCGATACCATTTTGTGAATTTATATGCGTCCATATCTAACACAATTAACAGTTACAACATTATGTTCATGCCACTTACTCATGCAAAAATAATCATTAAAACATACCGACATATATACATACACATGACATATTCTAACCATACACAAATTAATGCGGAAATAGCAGTAAGCCTACACACACATCATAGCTGATATATCCAGGCCTTACTCATCAAGTTATAACACATGTCCAGTTACACAACATACAATTAACATAGATTTGGTACTTATATTTCAATAAATGACCACCAAACTGTGTGCAGACCTTCCACGAACCTCCCAACCTTAGACCATGCTGCTCATCACGCTCAGCAGTGGGTCACCCCCGAGATGGGACTAAACTCCACCGGGCAAGGGATTCCTAGGCTAGGAAAGGACAACGGGAAGGTCACATAGATCTACAGGAAGGATTTTCTCCTAGGGCTAGCTGAGATCTCACACTAACAACCTACAACCTCTCATTCCCCACATGCCTGTCCCACCCCAGGAATTGTGCCCCTTCTCTCCTCAATGGTCCTTCAGCTGCCCCACTTCCCTTCCAGGGCTTCAACAACAGGTCAGAAAGGAATTCTCTGAGCACTATAGTTGTAGTTGGGATCCCTCTGGGAAACCACTTCACCAACAACCTCTCTCACCTGGAGAGAGTTGCTTGCAGGAATGACAACCTGCTTCTTCAATCCACATGCCTGAAAACCCACCTCTTCAAACCACAGGCCTGAAAACCTGATTCTTCAGCCCAACTTCTAAGTCAACTCTAGTAAGGGTGATGGAAAAAACAAGGCTTGGTATAGCTCAGGTGATGGGAACAACAACATCTGTTAAGGAAACACAACTCAAGCAAGGTACAGGTGCGGGCATGAATCCCTGGATGAATCGGGAAGGGTGACATACTTCCATAGAATCATAAGGGTCGTGAGGAAAATCGAAACTGGTCCAGATGCAAGGATGGGAAGAAATTCCCAAATGGGAAGCGAACCCCCAATGAGATGGATTTCTAGCTATAACATATATGCCCCCAGGTTGACACATGTCTTCCTGAAGCTGCATGATTTCCACTTAGCACTCGTTCCACTTTTTCCTAGGAACTTAGGACAAAATGACTTATGTCAATGGGAATAATAATAAAATATTATTCCCTTAGAGGTAATCCCTCTAGCTTATCCCCTAGGTTTAGACACTTATCCCCCTCCCTTACCCTACCTAGTGGGGCTTAGTCCCCCATATTATTTCTTCGTGGTCAGTCTACATGCAACAATGTATTTTTATTAATGATATGTGTAATTACATATACAAAAATTAGGCTCATGGCCTTAAGCATCTAGGCTCTCCAACCTAATAAACATATAAGTATTCAACTTATAAACACTTGGCTCACCAGCCTATAAACATAATTACAAGTCAGCAGGGACTCGACCTTGGGGTGTTACAGTTCTTCTTTAAAAATCGATCATATTTATTAGATGTTCCTAAATGCAGAACCATATGCAGGCATTCGAAGAACACCATTTTCAGTTTTGTGCTGTGCATTGTAATCCATAAACCGTGCTATGCTTTGGCACTTGAACAATCGTTTCAAACATGGAATTATCGGGATATGATGAATAACCTTGTGAGGCACCTTTTTTGTTACTTGATCGGTTCGACATATACTGATTTGACATTGCGGGCATTTAATTTTTGATGCATATTGTTTGTTACCCCCTCACACTAGGGATAACTAAGGAGATCATGTTTTTAGGCCCATAGGTAGTATACATGGAGTGTCGAGAGCTAGATTGACTAGCATAGCCCCGTAGGGCCCCTCCTGTTCATTGATGCATCACCAATCATCACCGAAAATAGAGCAACATCCATCACACCAGCCTGGCCCTAGAGGACAATAAGTCTTGCTTCAAGAGGTAATAAGTCTGGTATGATGGTAAGTTTCACTCTTATAATTGAATCATTTGAATATGTTGCAAAGAATTCTTTCTTGATTACAGAACGTTTGCTTGGAAATTATACTCTTTGCCTTATTTAACCTTGGTGGGTGTCATTCTGTCCTAGTAAGTTGGTCACCCTTGGGAATAGGGTGCTAATGGGGGATTCCTTGAAGATTAATCGTACCATTCTTGATCATACTTGTCACTTTTCGTACTTATTTCCTTCCGTGTCCTTATCTTTTAGGATTTCTAGGTGCACTGACCCAAGAAGGGATTGTACCTCATTTCATGGGAAGAAAGGGGTGAAGGCCCAGAGGGAAATGCATATGGAAAAATATAAAATCCAATCATAACCTTCCAAAGGATCTCCCAAGAGGTCTTGAGAACAATGGAACGTTTCTCCTAAAAGAATTGAAATACCTGCAAAAGAAAACTCACATTAAATATATGCCCCACTTGTCGAGGAGGTGCATTTATGCGATGTCTTTTTCTTTCCATGCATATTGCACTCAGTGTACCTAAGATTCAAGTGATGTTGTGATACTCTTTTCTTTCCATGTCTTATAGTACCCAATTATTTTGGACTTTAATCAATTAATGGAAATAAATGGGCTTGGAAAAAGTTTGCATTGATAACGAAGGTGCAACACACCCTCTACAAAGGTGCCCATAAATGAGACAATACAAACCCTTGTATGTCATGAAACCCATGCCCAAAAGTATTACCCCACTCTATCTCATACTCATACATGGATTAGATGGGCTTTCCTTGGGAAACACTTTTGAATTGGTGATTGACTGGCCCAATAGGGTGCCTTGACACCCCTCCCACACCTAAATTAGACAAATTGTATAAGGTCTTTGAGAATTTGTTTAGTTTGAAAAGGGGGGGTTTGATGCACATGTTTGGGTGGTTCTATTATTAGATGTGGCTTAATTGGCATGATTCTTGTGACTTATGGACACTTTGAGGGCATACCCATTTGTCTTTGCAGAACATTGCCCGATGGACAAGTATGCATGTGGAAATGACTTCGTTTAGACCTTCTGTTGACAAGTCAAAATTGCCCGTTCAATAAGATGATGGAAAATGCGCGATGGTAGGTCCGAATTAGAACCACTCTCGTTTGGGGTAGTGTTTCCGACCATATTTTGGCATGGTTACCAAGCTAACTAAAATACTAACTAAATATGAATCTGAGAACCGAAGGTTCTCAGTTGAATTAAAAATGAAAATACTAACTAACTAAAATTAAACTAAGCTAGATGATTATTGTTCTAAGATGCAGTCTCTAACTATTTCTAAACTAA
>SNQJ01S0189738.1:0-18187 GCA_010110895.2 Picea sitchensis | reverse complement strand
AGACACATTTAGATCTAACGATCTCACCCTTATGTTGGTGAAATTGGGATGAGCCTTGTCGATGCTCATTTTCTCTTAGTTTTCTTCTTGAGAGAACCCTTTTGTTTTTTCAAATTTTCTTTCCTTGATAGTGGTGGTGCTTGATTTTTCTAGATCTAGTAACCATAGTGATAGATCAAGAGACATTTTCTAAAGAGGATTTGTGTAAGGAAGGAGAGACCCATATCCAAGTGTTGGAAGTGCCCCAACAAGATCAGTTATGGTTTACTTGTTGCACACATATTGAATATCATATAGATCTACATTTTTACCCCCCTCAATTTTTTTTTATTGTTCATATGTATGTTTTTTATGCTAAACATATAGGAATTGGTGGTGAATTATTCAACCTCAAAGTAATTTAGGCCTATTGTTTTACAAATGTTTATCTTGGAGCATATAAGTGTCATTGTGTATTTGATTGCATGAGGATCCACTACGGAGATCAAGGTTGAAGAATCTTTGGATCGAGATTTCTCATTTGGATCAAGATTTATCTTTATATTCCACATAGTGTATCTCCAAACATAAAATGAACTAGAATCTGAAAATCATACCATGGGTACCTTGATATGTCTTCTCAACAGCCTCCAATTTTTTCTATCTAGTGCATTCTAGGAAAATAGTTATAGAAAAAATGGTAAGATGTCTTTAAATAACATACCTTAGAACACATCATCACAAGACTTCATCCTCCCTTGAAATTTCTCCCTTCTTCGCTTCATCTTCCCTCTGAAATTTTCCTCAAATATCCTTGTTTACCTCAAATAAGAATCACTTTCTCACTTAGGCAGATATTCCATGAACTTGTGTGTGTACAAATGAGAGATTCTTTGAGGTGTCACTTATACTTTTTCAAGTAACCTCTTTCCTTAACTTTACGGCTTCTTGAACTTTCTTGTTATAACCACTTTACCCTTTCATTAATGACTTGTAACCATTTAGGGGCTTCTTAACCCATCTTTGGGGCTTCCAACTTCATGACCTCATAAATCCTCAACCGTGAGGAACTACATGACGTTCCACCTACTGTTGGAAACAACATGACAAAGACTATCCATCTATGAGTGTGTTACCTGCATTTACAATGTCCTTCATGTATTTATTCCTCAAACAACTTCGATCTTCATGACCACACCTATGGGTTTATTGTAGAATTATTGAAAGCATCTTCTCGTGAGGGCCATTATTAGATCTATGCTATAAGGGGACCACTTTAGATACTTCTCCAAATACACTCATCACATATGTTGACATCAATGAAAACCACTACTTGTTGACATCAATGAAAACCAACTGTCAAAAAACATCAATGACAACCAACTATCCAACAATCTCCCCCTTTGGAATCGATGACAACACTCACACTCCACTTGTGACCGATGTTTCTCTCCTCATGTTTCTCTTTCCCTTTGACCTTAATGGAAAATGGTTTCTCCCCTTACGGTTGCTCCCCCTGTCTTCATTCTTGTGATATTTATCTTATGATATGTCTCTTTATTCTCCTTTGACATCATGGGTAAAAGGGTAAATCCCCCTATCAATATGTCTCCCTTTGTCTTCATGCTTTTAATATTTTTTTCTTAATCTCTTTCTCTGATGATTTCTCTCCTCTTGATTTCTCTACAAGATGTTGTGTAGATCAACGTGGGATTTCCTATATATGCTTCTTTTCCTCTCTTCTGTTGTTCTTTGTCCATTGGTGCTTCCTCTTGTAATTCACTGACATGTATAAAAAACATTCAAAGTTACTTGACTTCAAGTTTTCATGTCTTTTCAAGTTCACATCAATGACCATACCTTCTTTTAACAATATAGATTTTGTTGTACCTTTTACTGCCTACCTTCCTAATTCCACTTGTCCACTGATTCCATTGATTCCAATTGTTACTATGATTTCATCCATTGTCATGTATATGTTTATACCTCTCAAATATCTCATGAATTCATATATGTCCAATGTCAGAAACTGCCCATGAATATTCTATTCAACTGCATACAATGTTGACCCATCTATTGATTGCAAGATATTCCAACTTCTCAAGTTGTCTTTTTAATTTTGCAAATCAGACTCTACATGTTTGCAATAATCTGTATTTAATATGTCCTATATGAATGCATGCATGGAATGAGTCTCTTCCACTATGAAACTACATGTCCAAAAAATGACAATTACTTCAGACTGTTCAAAATATAGTTCTATGATCTGTAGAGTTGTGCTTATACTCCCCCTCTTCAATATTCATATTTATTTGGAGTCCCCAAGTTGGATGGCTCAGAAAAATACCCGCTCTTATGCAGAGTAATCTTCCTCTTTGTCTGTGGATTGATCATCATCCTCTTTTTGAATTATGACCTCTTCCTCTTTTCCTATGGAATCATCATGATCTCGCACTATTGCATATCCTTTGAGTACGGTCTCTGGGACCTGGTATTCATTCACCTATTCTTCTTTTTTTTCATTTCTTATCCATACCTTCCTATATCTGACACCTTAATTTTTTCCTGTAGATTTGTCTTGATCTCGTACTATTATCAATACTGTGAATATGACTTATGGGTGTCATTCATTCACTTATTATTCCTTTACATGTTCTTGTTTTCTTTTCCAAACCTTCATATATCTGATATTAGTGTTATCTTTCATAGCAGTATCCATCATGCTTCTACAATCACAAGCTATATGTCCATATTTATGGAATTTGTAACATTCAATATTATATGAAGTCACATATGCATTTATTCCATAAGCTCTGCAATCTGTAGCTTTATGTCCAAATTTAGTACAAATAAAACAATGACGATAAAAGAAACTTTCATACCTGAGAGTGAATGATATTCTTTGTGTTGTAGTCCTTCTGAATTCATGCATTGGATGATCATGATCTTCTCTTTTGTTGTTTCATTCATAATGATTGAATCTTCTTTGATACCTGAAAGTGGAGGATCTTCTTTGATATTCATCTCTTATGTAATCTTCTTCTTGAGTTTTCTTCATTTCTGGAATGTTCTTCTTTGAGGGCTCAAATTATTTCTTCTTAGTATGGCCTTTGATGACTTATGCATAACTCTTAGTCTTCTCTTCATTCTTTGTTTCTAGCAAATTGTAACATTTCTCTTCATATTTATTTACTAATGGTGTGGAGATTTCTCTCTCTTCATTGTTCTTTTTGAACTTGAAAAATTTAACTCTTAATGTAACAACCTCTTCTTCAAGATTCTCACATTCTTCTTTATTCTTCATCATTTGGATCTTCATGAATTATTCCTTTCTCTTTGCTTCTTCAAGTTGGGTCTTCAAGGAGACAATTTCTTCTTCAAGTCTTCTTTCCTGCTGACTTAATTCTCCTTCAATTTTATTTAAGTCTTCATATATTTCCTTTAGATGGCTAGTCAAAATATTTTCTCTCTTCTCTGCTTCGTTTCTTTGTGCTACTATTTTTGCTTCCAATTTTTTTTTCTTCCAACTAAATTTGTCATGCTTCATCAATCCTTATGAATTATTCTACTTGGACTTTCAGTTTTGTAATAATATACTAGACTTCTTCAGAGCTGGGATTTTGAGACTCCTTTTTTATCTTCATCAATTATTCCTCGAGTGACTTGTTTTTCTCTCTTTCTTTGACCAAATTTTCTAAAGCACTGGATAGGTGTCTCTCATAATATTCTTCTTATGAACCTATATAACTTGATGAGATTTTATCTTCCCATACTAACTCAACATCCTTTGCATATTCTTTATTCTGATTAGCATGTTATAGCTTTGTGGTAGAATGGGATCCCATAAAGTATAGATTATGTAGCTTATCCCAATGTTCTTTGGTTGATGAACATTGTCTCACTTTATCTTTTATTGAATAAAATAATCCTTCCAAGATGAAATCCATTTCCATTTTGTTGTTTCTTTTAAATTCATTCTTGGTTGTAGTCTTTGGTTTCTTTGAATCGATGTAGCCTATAACAACTAAGTGCCAAACATCATACCCGTATGCTTGTAAAAACACTTTCATCTTTTTGTTCCACATATTGTACTTCAGACCAATCTAACCATCAAACCACAATATTCCATTAGCCATGAAATCCATGATCTACCTTCCAGTAGTTAAATTGATTTCTTGAATGAGTGAGTCTGATACCAATTGTTGGAATACTTAGAGGGGGGGTTAATCAGTATGCGAAATTTTTACCAGTTTCAATCACAATATATAATCTTCAAATTTATCAGTAATATATAATTTATAATTGCATTCAATATATCATGAGCATATAACCAAAATAATTACCATTCAACAATATCACATCAGATACACAATACACTAAAATTTACGTGGAAACTAAAATGGGAGAAAACCACATAATGATTTTTTATATATATCAAGAATACATTCATAGGAAGCAACAACTTCCAAATTATCCAACACCAACTGGAAGGAGGCACCAACCTATTGATTTACAGGAACCAAATTGAAGGAAGCACCAACTCCCTAATTTCTCCGACACCAACCAGAAGGAGGCTACGACCCCCTGATTTACAAGCAACAACTTGAAGGAAGAATCAACTCCCTGAGTTCTTCGGAACCAACCGGAAGGAGGCTATGACCCCTTGATTTACAGGCACCAACCTAAAGGAATATCCAACTCTCTGAGTTCTCTGACACCAAACGGAAGGAGGTTACAACCCCCTTACCTTGCCCCATCAGGTTTCCCTAAAATATAAGTGTAGACTCACTGTCACTACCAATGATATGTCACTGATAATGTCACCAATACTTCAACCAACCTATCATTGTCCACATCAACCAACCTGTTACTTTCACTATCACATCAAGCTGCGACTACCACTATCACATCAATATGATACTAATTATGAACCAATCATCCAACCTATTGTACCTAGATCCACTCACATGGATACCAAAACCATCACCAAACCATGTACATCAACCATCAACCAAAACTTGTACCATACCATGTACAATAAACCTACACCATGTCACGGATCAACCATGTACCAAACGCGTACCATTTCATACATCAATCAGGTACAGAAACCTCTACCATGCCATGTACATCAACCATGTACCATCTCATGTATAAACCATGTACCAAACCAAGTACATCAACCATGTACCATTTCACGTACATCATAATATATCATCAATGAAGTGCCTCAAGAATAACCAAGATAACCACAATAGAAAGATACCAATATAGCCAAGATGTGCTACTAATAAATGTACCACAACATCACTAAGGTGTACCTCAACATGTACCAACATCACCAAGACATGCACCTCATACATGTACCAAGAATATGCCTCACACGATGCACCAAAGATGTACCTCCAACATATACCAATGCCTAAACAAGGTACCAAAGGAATGATCATCACATCATCAACAAGTAACCAAGATGTACCTCAAACCATGTGCCTCAAGCATGTGCCAACATCCATAAACCATGTACCAAGAGATACCATCAAACCATATTCCAAGTATCCAAGATGTGCCTCTAACAATGTATCATACCATCACCAAGGTATATCATGCACAATCAATACCATGACATGCCTCAAGCATGTACCATAACAAAATAAGCATAAGCTTCAAAACTAACACATATGCATACCCCTGATCCTATATTTGATTTGATACATGAGATTATATACATGTGGCTCTTCCTCAACTTCAACGAAAAAAAGAATAACATCAAACTTTACCTCAGTCTCATAGGACTAGTTTTGGATTAGTCACAAACCCTAACTTTAAACAAGTATAACTCCGTACATATAACAAATAAAGGTATAAAATTTTAACCATAGATACTCTGAGATCTTTCTTCCATCTCCTCAAAATTTTAGGGTCTGAAACTTGTTAGAACATAAGTTACAGCGAAAATGGAAAACCTTCCTGAATTTTATCCTATTATGGAGAGAGAACTTGTACAACATGCCCCACGCTCAATATTTGATATATGACTATGAAACGTGCACACAATATACTACAATCTATTATATCTTAACTACAAATGGTGTCATAGAATTTAGATCCTCTATGAAGACGTTATGATTTTTTTACCTGGAACACATGTTTGAGACTAGTTTTAGGATTAGCCAAAAACCCTATCTTCAACAGAGTGTATCTCCAAATGTACAATGAACCAGAAGCTAAAATTTGTACCATGGGTCCCTTGATATGTCTTCTCAATAGCTTCCAACATTTTCTATTTGATTCATTCTATAAAAATATTTATAGAAAAAATGGTAAGATTCCTTTAAATAACATACCTTAGAACACATCATCACAAGAATTCATCCTCCCTTGGAATTTATCCCCTCTTCACTTCATATTCCCTATGAAATTCTCCTTACATCTCCTTGGTTACCTTATATAAGAATCACTTGCTCACTTAGATAGATATTCAATGAACTTGTGTGTGTACAAATGAGAGATTCTTTGAGGTGTATTTATACTTTTTCAAGTAACCTCTTTCCTTAACTGTAGGGCTTCTTGAAATTTCTTGTTACAACCAGTTTACCCTTTCATTAATGACTTGTAACCTTTTAGGAGCTTCTTAACCCATATTTGGGGCTTCCAAATTCATGACCTCATAACTCCTCGACCGTGAGGAACTACATGGGGTTCCACCTACTGTTGAAAACGACATGACGAGGAATATCCATCTATGAGTGTGTTCCATGCATTTACATTGTTCTTCATGTACTTATTCCTCAAACAACTTCGGGATTCATGACCACACCTATGGGTTTCTTGTAGAATTTTTCAAATCATCTTCCCGTGAGAACCATGCTTAAAGATACACTATAAAGGGACCACTTTAGAGACTTCTCCAAATATAGCCATAACATCTGTTGACATCAATGACAACCAACTAGCCAACAACATCAATGAAAACCGACTATCCAACAATGTCCCCCTTTGTCATATACAACACTCGTATGCCAACACTCATACTCCACTTTCAACAAATGTTTCTCTCCTAATATTTCTCTCCTCCTTTGACATCAATGGAAAAGGGTTTCTCCCTTGGGGATTCTCCCCTTGTCTTCATGCTTCTAATATTTCTCTTCTGATCATTCTATTTCTTCTCCTTTGACATCATGGGTAAAAGGGTAACTCCCCCTATATTCATGCTTCTGATATTTCTTTCCTGATCTCTTTCTATGGAGATTTCTCTGCAAGATTTCATGTAGATAAATGTGGGATTTCAAGTAAATACTTCATTTCCTCTCTTCTGGTTTTCTTTGTCCATTGGTGCTTCCTATTTTAATTCAATGACATATATAAAAATCATTCAAAGTTACTTGACTTCAAGTCTTCATGGCTTGTCAAGTTCACATAAATGACCATAACTTCTTCTATCAATATATATTTTGGTGTGCCTTTTACTGCTTGCCTTCCTGATTCCACCTGTCCATCGATTCCACTAATTCCAATTGTTACTATGATTTCATCCACTATCATGTATCTGCTTATACCTGTCAAATATCTCATGAATTCATATATGTCCATATGTCATAAAATTCCCATGACTCTACTACTCAATTGCATACAATGTTGACCCATCTGTTGACTACAAAATATTCCAACTTCTCAAGTTGTCTTGTAAATTTTCCAAATCAGACTCTACATCTCTGCAACAATTTATACTGAATTTTTCCCTATTTGAATGCATGTCTGGAATGAATCTTTGTCACTCTGAAACTTCCCGTCCAAAAACTGCAAATACTTCAGACTACGTGAAAGATAGTTCTATGATCTATAGAGCTGATGCTTAGACTCCTCCTCTTCAATATTCATATTTATTGGGAGTCTCCAAGCTAGATGGCTTAGAAAAATAACCTCTCTTAGTCTTCTATTAGTCTTCTCTTCATTCATTCTTTCTAGTAACCTGTAACATTTTCTTCATCTTTATTTACTAATGATGTGGATATTTCTATCTCTTCATTGTTCTTTCTGAGATTGAGAACTTTAACTCTTAATGTAACAAATTATTCTTCAAGCTTTTCACATTCTTCTTCTTTCTTCATCATCTAGATCTTCATGAGTTCTTCACTTCTCTTTGCTTCTTCATGTTGGGTCTTCAAGGAGAAAATTTATTCTTCAATTATTCTTTCTTGTTGACTAAATTCTACTTCAAGTTTATTTAAGTCACATATTTCGTTGAGATGACTAGTCAAAAAAAATTCTCTCTTCTTTGCTTCCTTTCTTTGAGCTACTATTTCTGCTTCCAAAAATTGTTTTTCTTCCAAATGAATTTTGCATGCTTTATCAATCCTTCTGGATTCTTCTAATTGGAATTTTAGGTTTGTAATCATCTGTTGGACTTCTTCGGAGATGGGATTTTGAGACTCCCTTTTTATCTCGATCAAATCTTCCTCGAGTGACTTGTTTTTCTCTCTTTCTTTGAATAGCTTGTTTAAAGCACTGGAAAAGTGTCTCTCGTAATATTCTTCTTTTGAATATGTCTAACCTGATGAGATTCTTTATTCCCATACAAAATAAACATCTTCTTCATCTTATTTATTCTGATTGGCACGTTCTAGTTCTGCAGTGGAAGGGGATTATGTAAAGTATAGATTATGTAGCTTAAACCAAATTTCTTTGGTTGATGAACATTGTCCTACTTTATATTTTACTAAATCACATAATCCTTCCAATATGAAATCCATTTCCATTTTGTTTTTTCTTTTCGATTCCTTCTTGGTTGCAATCTTTGGTTTCTTTGAACAGATGTATCCTATAACAACTAAGTGCCAAACATCATACCCATGTGCCTGTAAAAATACTTTCATCTTTTTGTTCCACATATCATACTTCATACCAATCTGACCATCAGAACATGGTATTCCATTAGCTTTGTATCCATTATCCATGAAATCCATGATCTACCTTCCATTGGTTAAACTAATTTCTTGAAGGACCGACTCTAATACCAATTGTTGGAATACCAAGAGGGGGGGTGAATTAGTATGAGAACTTTTTACCACTTTCAATCACAATATATAATATTCAACTTTGTCAGAAATATATCATTTATGATTGAATTGAATGTATCGTGAGAATATAACCAAAAGAAACACCCTTCAAAAATATCACATCAGATACATAGTACAACAAAATTTACGCAGAAACCGAAATGGGAGAAAACCACACAATGCTTTCTTATATACATCAAGAATACATTCATAGGAAGCACTAATTTCCAAATTCTACAACACCAAATGGAAGGAGGCACCAACCCCCTTATTTACAGAAACCAACCTGAAGGAAGCACCAACTCCCTGAGTTCTCTAACACCAACCGGAAGGAAGATATGACCCCCTAATTTATAGGCACCAACCTAAAGGAAGCACCAACTTCTTGAATTCTACAGAACCAACTAGAAGGATGCTATGACCCCCTAATTTACAGGCACCAAAGGAAGCTCCAACTCCCTGAGTTCTCCAACACCCAACGAAAGGAGGCTACAACCCCCTTTCATTTCCCCATCCTATCACCCTGAAATATAAGTGTAGACTCACTGTCACTACCATTGATACTGTCACTGCTAACGTCACCAATACATCAACCAAACTATCATTGTCTACATCAACCAACCTGGCATTGTCACTGTCACATCAACCTATGACTACCACTATCACATCAACCTGTCATTGATGATCAACCAATCATTTAACCTACTATACCCAAATTCACTCACATGGATACCAAAACCATCACCAAACCATGTACATCAACCAGAACCTGTACCATACCATGTACATCAAACCTATACCATATCATGCATCAACCATGTACCAAGCATGTACCATGTCATGCATCAACCATGTACCAAAAAATCTGCCATACCATGTTACATTTCATGTATCAAACGTGTACCAAACCAAGTACATCAACCATGTACCATATCACGTACATCATAAGATATCATCAATGAAGTGCCTCAATCATAATCAAGATAACAAAAATACCAAGATACCAATATAGCCAAGATGTGCTACTAATAAATGTACCATAACATCACTAAGGTGTACCTCAACATGTACCAACATCACCAAGACATGCACCTCATACATGTACCAAGAATATGCCTCACACCATGCACCAATGATGTGCCTCAAACATATACCAATGCCTCAAGAAGGTACTAAAGGCATGACCATCAAATCACCAACAAGTAACCAAGATGTACCTCAAACCATGTGCCAACATCCAGAAACCATGTACCAAGAGATATCATGAAAGCATATGCCAAGTATCTAAGATGTGCTTCTAATAATGTATCATACCTTCACCAAGGTGTATCATTCACAATCACTACCATTAAATGCCTCAACCATGTACCATAAAAACATAAGCATACCTATGATCCTATATTTGACCTAATACACAATATTATAGACCTGTCACTCTTCCTCAACTTCAGCAACAAGAGAATAACATCTTCATCAAATTTTACCTTAGTCTCATGGGACTAGTTTTGGATTAGTCACAAACCCTAACTTTCAACAAGAATAACTCTGTACCTATAATGAATAAAGGTATGAAATTGTAACCACATATACGTTGAGATATTTCTTCGATCTCCTAAAAATTTTAGGGTCGAAAACTTCTAAGAACATAAGTTATAGTGAAAATGGAAAACCTTCTCAAATTTTATCCTATTCTCAAGAGAAAATTTGTACAACATGCCTCACGCTCAATATTTGATATTTGATTTTGAAACGTGCACAAAAGATACTACATACTATTATATTTCCATTGCAATTGGTCTCATAGAATATGTATCCTCTATGAAGAAGTTATGACTATTTTACCTAGAACACCTATTTGAGACTAGTTTTAGGACTAGCCCAAAGCCCTATCTTCCACATAATGTATATCCAAAAATAAAATGAACCAGAAGCTGAAAGCTTTACCACAAATACCTTGATATGTCTTCTCAACAACCACCAATTTAAATATATTATTCATCGTAGAAAAAACATTATAGCTAAAATGGTAAGATGACCTTTAAATAACATATCGTAGAACACATCATCACAATACTTCATCCTCCCTTGGAATTTATCCCTTCTTCACTTATGATGCAGGAGCATTGTCAGCAAGCACACGTGGAGAGGAAACTTAGTGCTTTAGCACACCTTTGAATCATTTTAGAATCTTAACCACTGGGGTTTCCTACAAATCTTTTTTTTTTTTTGGAATGATCGGAAACTAATGAAGATCAAATGCTTGGGAGATGAATGATCACGAGTGATCTGGGAGTTTCACTCCTAGAATTTAATGTAACAGATATTAAGTATCAGTTAGTTTTTTTTCTCAAGTAGACGAGTAGTCGGAGGGAACCCAAAGGACCCTCTAAATTAAATAGAGGTTTTGTATGCCCGAATGAGGCTGCTGTAAATTAGTAGGAGATTGTTGTGATTTAGTTGTTGTTGAAATTTGGTTCTTGTTTTATCATAGTTGTATCCATTTTTATTTGAATGAATATAACAAAGGAAAATTGATCCAATGCATGGTGTTGCTACTATTTACAATTCCCTATTATTTTTCTTTCATGAATGAATGAGTTATGTTGTTCAGTATATGAAACTATGAAGTTTTAGGGTAAATTTCAATTGTTTCTCTTCGTTGAGTTCATGCAAGGTGTGCATACAGTCTGCAAGGAGTGCATTGATAGAGTATGTTTTGACTCAGAATCTCAAAAGAGATAGCATGAAACTTATATTTGCAAGGAGTGCAAAGGTACTATTGGAGGGTGTGCAAAGTCACCAAAAGAAACTAAGTCTTGCATGAGAACCTACTACAAGGAGTGACAGAGTCTGATTCGAATCATAAGCTCAGAAGAGATAGTGAACTTTCATTTGCAAGGAGTGCAAAGAGATTGCTGCAAGGCATGCAAATTCACCTGCAAGAAGTTGATTCTTGCGTAGGAATCTACTACAAGGAGTGCGTAGATTCGAAGTTCGACTAAGTGGTGAAGTAGCCCTCTGAGGAGTCAAATATTTCAAGAGGTGAAGCTTAGAAGAGATAACAAGAATCTTAGGCCAAGTGTTTCAAGGAGTGCATAGGTCCAAGAACCAACTAAGTGTCGAGAATAGGATTGTGAAGTGCAAGAAGTAAGTAGAGATATTTCTTTTGAAGAAATCACTAAGTCTGGATTTCGTCAGAGATTCTGAGTTTCCAAGGAGTGTGTAGAAATCAATATTAGGAGAGACATCAATAAAGAATCAATAGGAAGGGAGAAATAGGTTGAAAATTGTGAAGTGACTATTGAGATCCCTTCGGAAGGAATCGGGACCATGAACAGTCGTTAGATATCAAAAAGGAGCGGGGAGGTTACACCTCGAAATCCTTTGGAATTAGCATGTTTGGAAGTTTTCGTTTGTGAGGGAAGCAAATATTTCGAATTTACGAAACTTGAATTCCATCTAGACCATAGATCTGTTCAGAGGAAGTGAGATCATCCCAGGCCGTCAGATCTAGGAAAAGTTACACGGTAGTTATTCGTGGGTTCCTTCGGAGATTCGCAGATCGAAGGATTCATAGTATAGAGGAGTAAAGAATCTTGAAATCACAAAGTCGTGAAGCAAAAAGAGATCGCCATCGTTGGTTATCGGAGGGGGCATGAACCATAGATCTAGTTCTGAGTAACTCCATTGGTTTGGAGTTCGCGTAGAAAGAGACCAGTTGCATGCAAGGTAGCCGAAACTCAAAGTTGAAAAGTGTTAGGAGGCTTAGCCCCAGACCATAGCCCGAGGTCACATGAAGGCAGGGGATGAGCGAAAAGGAGCTAGCACCCAAAAAATCGCAGTTTGTAAAAGCGCTAAGGAAGGAGCTGCAGGTTCCATAAGACCTACGGATAAAGAGAAAAAGGGACCTGTCTAAAGCATTCTAGGGCCATTGAAGGTCTAAGAGATATAATCCATCTCAAGAGATTAATATCCTTGACCGAGAGGTCACAGACTCTTTAGGAGAGAAGGGGGGTTTACATCAAGTGGTATCAAAGCTTGATTTCATCTATAGATTTCAAGTGAAGGACATAAAGGAGATACTTTGATACCATCAAGTGGTATTAGAGACTAAAATTTTTTTAGGTAGAAAAAGAGATCTTGGATTTGTACTCTGTGAGTGAGGAACAATCAGCAAAATTCCACCAAGGAGACGTGTGGAGCCACCTTTATCCAATCTCTTTGTGGAAAGACAAATGCGAGAGCTTCGTGCAAGATTAGAGGTGATGGAGGTAGCGCAGAGGAGAGCACCTGATGCTGGGGACATCAGTGAGGAAGAAAGTGAAAAAATAGAAGTTGAATAAGCTGCAGGGGAAAATATTGATGAAGAACACTTACTGAGAGAATTTGTTAAATTGGGAGCTAGAGCCAAGGTAGACATCCCAATGTATGAAGGCAATTTGGATGTTGAAGAGATGATGGATTGGATAAGTTCCATGGACAAATATTTTGACTATGAAGATGTCAATGAGGAGAAGAAGGTGAGACATGTTGTCACCAGGTTGAAAGGACATGCAACGCTGTGTTGGGATGAACTACAGGCTAAGAGGAGAAGAAAAGGAAACCATAAGATAAAGAATTGGGATAGAATGGTAGCCAAGTTAAAGGCTAAATTCATGCCCAAATATTATCAGATAAATATGTTCATGAAGTTGCATAACCTAAGACAGAAGGGTATGAAAGTGAAAGAATACACAAAGGATTTCTACAAGTTGAATATCAGGACTAGATAGCAAGAGAAGGATGAGGAAAAAATTTCCAAGTATGTAAATGGCTTGAGATATAAAATCCAGGATGAGATCAAAATGATTTCAGTAAGGACTGTAGAGGATGCTTATCATATTTCTCTGAAGGCAGAGGAGAAGTTAGCCAGGAAACAAAGTCAACGAAATAGTGGTAGAAGCCCGAACAAAGGCAAGGGATTTTCCCATGACAAGGCACAAAAAACCAAAGACAAGACTGAGAAACCACATAGTCACTCAAAAAGAGGAGGAAGTTCACGAGGAAGACAAGGTGGTGGAAGAAGTTATTCTAGAGGAAGAGAAAGAAGAAAAGGAGGATAAGTAAGGTGTTATGCCTGTGGAAAGACAGGACACATGTCTTGGGAATGTCCCGAGAAAAAGAAATAAGGAGGAGGTGAAGCTCACATTTTAGAAGAACAGAAAAGGGATGTTGAAGTAGAAGGTACAGAGGATGGAAAATCCTTGATGTTGAGGAAGGTTCTCTTAAAACCAGATCCAGAAATTGAAAATCCAGTGTAGAGGAACAATCTATTCATGACATCTTGCAAGACTAAAGATAGAGTATGCAAGGTGATAATTGACAGTGGGAGCACTAATAACTTAGTATCCATAGAGATGGTGGAGAAATTGGAGTTGGAGACAACTGCACATCCAAATCCATATAAAGTCTCATGGTTGCAGAAAGGACACCAGGTAATGGTCACTAAACAATGCCTCGTTGAATTCAAAATAGGAGGATATAGAGATGAAATAATGTGTGATGTGATTCCCATGGATGTATGTCATGTTTTGTTGGGAATACCATGGAAGTTTGACATAAATGTGATTCATGATGGGATAAAAAATACTTACACCTTAGAGAAGAATGGTAGGACACAAATGCTTCTTCCCATAGAGGAGAAGAAAGTAAAAGAGGAAGCCAACACAAGCATACTTCTCATGAGTGGGAAGGAACTCCTGAGTGAAGTCAAGAAGGGATAGGAGATGCAGTTTGTTGTGGTTAGAAAACCTAGAGTTATCCTTACAAGTAATTCAATGGATGATTTTCCTGAGGAAATTCAAGAGCTATTGGAGAATTTTGTTGACATAGTAGTGGATGAGTTGGCTAACTCATTTCCACCCATTAGAAGCATCAACCATCATATTGATTTGATACTAGGATCAAGTCTTCCAAACAAAGAAACATATAGATTGACACCTCAAGATAATGAGGAGGTAAATAACAAAGTCCAGGAATTGTTAGACAAGGGCTTGGTCAGAGAAAGATCGATTCCATGCACAGTACCAACTGTGTTAATTACAAAGAAGGATGGAGGATGGAGAATGTGTACAAACTCGAGATCCATAAACAAGATCACCATCAGGTATAGATTTCCTTTGCCAAGAATGGATGACTTAATGGATTGTTTAAATGGAGAAAATTTGTTTTCTAAAATAGATTTGAAAAGTGGATATCACCAGATAAGGATGAGACAAGGTGATGACTAGAAAACAACCTTTAAGACAAATGAAGGGTTGCATGAGTGGCTTGTTATGCCCTAAGTACTTTTATGATTTTGATGAATGAAATACTGGAAGATTTCATTGGCAATTTTTTGGTTGTATATCTGGATGACATATTGGTCTTTAGCAAGACTAAAGAGGAGCATTTGAGACATCTGACATTACTAATGAGGAGACTACATCAGGAGAAGTTGTTGATAAATATAAAGAAGTCCTCTTTTATGAAGAAAAAACTCATTTACTTGGGTTTTGTGATCTCTTCAAATGAATTGAAGATGGATCTAGGGAAGGTGAAAGCAATCAAAGAATGGCCATCACCAAGGAGTATGTTTGAAGTGAGACACTTCCATGGATTAGCAAGTTTCTATAGGAAGTTCATCAGGAATTTCAGTGGAATTTTTGAACCAATGATGGATACAGTGAAGAAGAGGCACAAGTATTTTAAATGGACAGAGGAGGCTGAGAGGAGATTCAATATATTGAAGAAGAATATAACAGAATGAACAATTCTGGTCTTGCCAAATTTTGGGAAGACATTTCAAGTGAGATGTGATGCAAGTGGAATTGCAATTGGAGCAGTTTTGAGCCAAGATAATAGGCATGTTGCATATTTCAGTGAGAAGTTGAATGAGACTAAGAGAAAGTACTCCACATATGACAAAGATTTTTATGCCATAATTCAAGCCTTGAATAAGTTGAGGCACTACCTTGTTCCAGAGGAATTTGTCTTGTACAACAATAACGAAGCTTTACAATTCATAACCAGAAAGGAAAAATTGAATCAGAGGCATGCAAAGTGGATTGAGTTTATGCAAAATTTTACTTTTGTCATAAAACATATTTTTGGAAATGATAACAAAGTTGTTGATGCATTGAGTTGGATATCTTTGATTCTACAAGAATTTCAGGTCAATACCTTAGGGTTTGAACACCTTAAGGAAATGTACTGTGATGATCCAGATTTCAAGGAAGCATATGAAGCATGTGGAAATCATGTGCTGAGAGACTGGAGCTAGTGGAAAGAGTATATGATTAAAGAGGGATTGTTGTTCAAGGGAAATTAGTTGTGCATACCAAAATGCTCAATGAGGGATAACCTTTTGAAGGAAAAGCATAGTGGGGGATTGGCTGGACATTTCGGCCATGATAAAACATTTTCACAGTTGAGTAGTTCATACTATTGGTCGGGTATGAGAAAAAAAGTGATAAAGTTTGTGAACATATGTAGAATCTTCCAACATGCAAAAGGAAAAAGACAGAACACTGGATTGTATCAAACATTGCCAATACCAGAGAGTCCTTGGGATGCAATAAGCATGGATTTTGTGTTGGGACTGCCAAGAACACATAGAGGATGTGATTCCATATTTGTGGTGGTGGACATATTTTCAAAGATGAAACACTTTATCCCATGCCAAAATACTAGTGATGCAACACATGTTGCAAATTTATTTTTCAAATAAGTTGTTCGACTTCATGGATTACCCAAAAGCATTGTCTCAAACAGAGACACCAAATTCGTTGGTCATTTCTGGAGAACACTGTGGAAGAAGTTGGGCATAGATTTGTCCTTCAGCACAACTTATCACCCTCAGACAGATGGAAAGACTAAGGTGGTGAACAAAAGTTTGGGAAACTTATTGAGGAGTCGGGTCACTGAGCATCATAGTTAGTGGGATCATATTCTACCACAAGCAAAATTTGCATACAATGACTCACCAAATAGGAGCACTGGAAAGAGCCCATTCCAAATACTATATGGAATGCAACCAAGAGGAGTATATAAGTTGAGAGACTTAGAACAAAGTGAGATCAGAAGTGTTGGAGAAGAATATTTTGCTACAAAAATGCAGAATCTCCATAGCCATATTAGAGAGAAGTTTCAAAATTTTAGCAAGAGTACAAGCACATAGTTGATCAACATCGCAGGGAGCTTCAATTTGAAGTAGGAGATAAGGTTCTGGTGCACCTCAAGAAAGAAAGGTTCCCTAGGGGAACATATAACAAGTTGAAGATGAAGAAGATAGGGCCATGTAAGATATTAAGGAAGGTTGATGCAAATTCCTATGAGATGGAGTTGTTAGATGATGCAGGCATATCACCCATATTCAACATATCAGACCTGTATCCTTATAGGGAAGATGAAGCAAGAGAAAAAAAAGGTCAGAAAGAGATTCAATGGTAAAAGAAAATGCATGTAGAAGAAAAGCCACAAATGGAGAATATTGTTGATCAGAGGATTGGCAAGAAGACCAAGAGGAAGACCTATTTGGAATATCTGGTCAAGTGGAAGGGACACCCAGTAGAAGATGTCATTTGGGTAAATGAAGATGACATCCAGAAGAATGGAAAGCCAGTGTAGGAACTCATGGACAAGAGTCCATGATTTTTTTTCTAGGGGAGTATGATGCAGGAGAATCATCAACAAGCACACTTTGAGATTCAACTCAACGCCTTAGCATGCCTTTGAATCATTTAGGAATCTTAACCGTTGGTGTTTCCTGCAAATATTTTTTTTTTTTTTTGAATGATCTAAAATTGAAGAAGATCAAATGTTTGGGAGCTGAATGATCACAAGTGATCTGGGAGTTTCACTCCTAGACTTTCATTTAACGGAAATTAAGTAGCAGTTAGTTTTTTTTCTCGAGTAGACGAGTAGTCAGAGGGAACCCTAAGAACCCTCTGAAATAAATAGAGGTTTTGTATGCCCGAATGAGGCTACTGCAAATTAGTAGGAGATTGTTTTGATTTAGTTGTTGCTGAAATTTAGTTCTTGTTTTATCATAGATGTAGCCATTTTTATTTGAATGAATATAACAGAGTAAAATTGATCCAATGCATGGTGTTGCTACTCTTTACAATTCC
>SNQJ01S0189736.1:4241-18187 GCA_010110895.2 Picea sitchensis | reverse complement strand
TGTTTCCTTCCTTTTCTTTAACTCGGGACAATGATTCTTGTAGTGACCATATTTTCGACAATTGAAGCATTGTATTTTTGACATATTTTTCTCTTGATTTGGTTTCTTCCTGAAGCCAAACTTCTTTTTATTCTTGAAATCCTTGAAACTTGTTGTGAAGGCTTGATCATCGTATTTCTTTTGGGGTTTCTCTTTTTCACTGATCCTTGATTCTTCTTATGCACAACAAGTCCAAAGTTCTTCAAATGTAGGATACTCTTTCCTTGTGTTCATGCTTGCGGCAAATGCATCCCATGTCTTGGGAAGACCATTGAGTACTATATTTACCAGTTCCTTCTCTGAAATGATCTCTTCAATAGCTTGTAGTTGATCTCTTAACTAAGAGATTCTCACAAAGTATAATGTTATGTTGTCATCATCATTCATTTTCATATCACAGAGCTCATTCTTCAGACTCGTTACTTGTCCAATGTTTCTGACTGAGAAGAGGTTTTATAGGGCATCATACATCTTCTTAGATGAGTCAAGATGGAAGATGTAGGGTATCAAGTGGTGTTTTATAGAGTCCACTATGATACTCATGGAATTTATGTCACTGTCTTTGAACTTCTCCAAAACTGCAACGTTCTGAGGTTCCTTCTCTTTTCCTTCTTCTAACTGTGGTTCCATGATCTTTCCTTTCACGATATCCAACACTTTATTCTTGGCAAGGATGAGGTCAATCCTTGTATTTCACGCTATGAAATTAGAAGCCCCTTCTAACTTGTTTTTTGACTTCATAGAGTAATTCATAACTGCTTTGACTTGGTCAACCCTTGATTTTGACCAAAAACTCAAACTTGACGTCTTAGCTTGCTGAGAGTATCAGGAGATGCGCTAAGCTAGGGTGCACTAGTCTATCCATAAATGAGGTCAATCCATTCACTTAAGGTGCCTCAATGAGAGGGTTAGGGTTTCGTTGCTGCAACAAAACCTGGCTACAACTGTAACTACAACTGAGCAAATCCTCCCAATCTATTTTCCAGCGGTTAGACTGTCCGAAGATATGGTGGGCTCATAACCTGTTAGAATATAATGGATGTGATTGTTTAACCATAGACAATATAGCAATATTTTCACCCAACCATAGGCCGAAGCCACCCCCGAGCACCTTAACCTTGACAGAGAAAGATTATGGAAGCAAACCCTAGGCTTAATAGCCAAACAAAGGTGGTGCACCTCTCTCCAAGGATAGCGCACCAAGCAAGAATAACAAAAGATGATCAGAGAGTCCAACCCAGAAAAACTGAAAATGCAGATTGCAGAATTGCCAACAGCAACTGCTCCCAAGACTTGCACACAAACTGGCCAACTGCAGTGCGCACAAGTGTACTTCTGCAGTTCTGAGAATTCTAGCCAAAATGAAGACTGACCTCCTATATTTATGTTGTTTCTACTAGACTGCCTAGGCCGACTTCTCATTCTAGGTGCTAATTACTTAGTATATAATATTTCCTTTCACCGACTTCTTCTCTTGGAGGATAATAACCTAAGACAAATATTTCTCTTGAGATGACTTGTCTTCTAGGGTTCTTAATCAATTATTTAGGGTTTCTTCCTGCTTCCCGGGATATTCTATTCTCGTCAGGTTTACACGTGGAGGTAAATATCTCCTGCAGCTACCATAATATCAACAAGTTTTACCAAAGTTGTGCAAGTTGTGATATATGCAACAACAATGTGTAGATCAACTGGGTTACTAATTTAGAGTAAATACAAATGTATTTTTTTGGATCTCTTGTTGTGTGCATGCAGTCAACAATGCACTGGAAGACATTGGAAAAATTTAGTGGGAATTCACCTTGGTGATAGCTACGAGAGATGTGTAAATGTTTATCTGCAAATACCACACCTCTTTAGCTATGTACAAGTCTCACCTGAGGAAGGAATTCCTGAAGCCCACAATGACTAGATTTTCCAGGTATTTTCTCTTATTAGAGAGGATGTTGGAGGTGCAATCAACATTGCAGACCATGGTTGTTACTCTATATTGGAACATGTGAACAAAATCCAAGACAGATGAGGGGAAGAAGATCAAGCTTCGAATATTAGATAATGATTTGGTGGACATATTGTAGTTATTTGGTGTCATTATTACACCCTATAGTTGAGGTCATTCGCTACACTAACACAAATTCTCCTAGTCTTGGAGAAATCTATATGACTTTTGATAGCATGCTGGGTCAAGTAAAGGCAACCATTCGTGAGAAAGAGCCCTCCTTAGAGTTCTATATGAACCGGATTCGACCCATTATTTAATGTAGGTGGGACCAAATGAACACACCTTTGCACATGGAAACATATGCACTCAACCCAAAATGGGATATGGTAAGGCTTGGTAGAATTCTTTCCATTGAGGATCTAGAGATCAATAAGGGATTTCTAGTCATCATTACAAAGATGCACAATGCAGAAGAGGGGAGAACACTTAGGAGACAATGGATGTAGTTTGCAGGTATCAATGGTCCCTTAAACAAACCTAATGCAGGGGAAGATTGTAATGACTTAGACTAGGATAACCCCATTGGTTGGTGGACCATGCATGGGGATAGTGCTTCAAAGATCCAGCATATTGTTATTCACTTATTGTCTCAGATTGCTAGTTCCTTGGCGGTAGAGAGGAATTGGTCCACATATAGCTTCATCCACTCTATCAAGAGGAATAAACTTGCCTATAGGAGAATAGAGAAGCTAGTTGCAGTGCACAGTTCCCTACATCTTGCACATAGGAAGAAACTAGAGTATCGGAGGGGACCAACAACACGATGGGAGATGGATGTAAAGGATGGTGCACAGATAGTTAAGGAGGATGGACTAGATGAGTTGTAGAATGGTTTGGTTGGTGTGTTTTGGTTACTCATGAGAGTGAATCTTACTTAGATAGTGACACTCCCATTGATGGTCTTGATAACTTCATGCAAAAGATGGATGTAGAGGACCGGTCAATGGGATCGACTCCATGATGCTCATTTTATTTTCCGTGTTCATTGTTCATTGTTAATTTTCAGTTTTGACTTTTGAGTCTTGACTCTAAATATTGATGACCTCAAACTGAGTCTTTGACTTGTCACTCTTTACTATTTTTGAGTAATTTTAATTTACTACTTTAGATTTAGTATCTACTATTTTGCTTAATACTATTTATAATGATGAATGATGAATGATGAATTTGAATCAATGTAATTCGTTTTTGAATTTGAATTTGAATCGTGTTTATAACATTTACAAATTTGAATTTAGTATTTACATTGCATACTATTGAATTTGCATGGGATGAATTGTTATTGTTGAGATTTTTATTTTTATTAAAATAATTTTAGAGACAACCCCTCCTATGCTAGTGACCTCGATGTACCCTTGTCTTCCATGAATTTCCCTAAAATTTGGGGGTTGTCTCCACATGTCCCCCATGTGTGCTTCTGCGCTTCCATGTCTTAGAAACTTGGTGTAACATTGTGAATAGGGCCTCTATGCCTTGGATTCTGTCCCTCTCCATTCTTTTCTAGACTGCAATAACATTGTCCAAAAATAAATCTTCATCTAATAAAGACAACGTTCTCAGCCTTGATAATCTTTGGTAAGATATTCTTTAGTTACAAGGCTAGGCCCTTGGTTAGAATTTTATAAGATAGATTTATGAGAGTTATTAGATGCAACTAATAATAAGTTGAGGATCACCTATCTTTGGAATGGATTCAAGCAACCCCTTATCAATGTGGTTGCTTAACTTCTATGTTTGAATAGCTTATTTGTATACTTGGAGAAAATTTGGTCCTACAAAGTCCCATGCGACTTTATAAACTCACACGAGTGGTCATTGTTACCCACCAAGTTGCACTAGGATGGACTTGTAGTTGACTGCCAAAGATTGAACATGGATGTGTTCAAAATCAGAGTTCAGAAGTCCAGCCAGTCACTATGGCCAACTTTTTCTTCTTCTTCTCTATACCACTTTTCCATCCCCCCATGGGGCATTGTAATAAGAAAAATCTGGCATGATGAATTTGTAAAAGGCTTAGCCTCCTAAGAATTAATCATGAGTGCATAACTCTAGAGTTTTTTTTTTACTTATTAATTATTTCTTGCTTGAATTAATTTTTAAACAAGTTATAATTTTTTAGTTTTTTCACTCATTTCCTCGGAAGCTAGAGTGTGTACTAATGGTTAGGCCTTAGCTTGGAAAATCTAAGTCTAGTTACTAATGTATATTAGTTATCATTTTTTATTCATATGGAAATTGCGCTTAGTACCCCCTAGGATTTTTTAAATGTTTTCAATTAGTAAAAAAATTCCCGTAAAACGAGATATTTTAATTGTAAATGAGTCATAAGTTAAAAAATGGTACTAGGAGGAATTATATGACTTGGGAGTATTCGTTTTCACACTCATAATTCCCACTTTATCTAAGTACCCACTTTGTGAGTGAAATTAGTGATTTTTAATCACTTAAAATTATCTTTACTCACAAAAGTCAAATAAAAGACAAAAAATTAGCAAAGCTATTTTTTGGGAAACATGTTTTGAGTAGACTCACCCTCTCTTGCAGTTAACTGAGCCTTGGTGGCACTTGAGAAAGAGTTATGGGTGAGTTGAGCTTGTGTTCTTTTGAGTTGGGTGAGTTTCCAAATGAGAGGTGTGCCCCATTTGAGGAGAGGTGGCGCATTGTTAAGGCAGGCTGCCTACCTCTTGAGAGGTGGTGCCTTCCCTCTCTGTTAGATTTTCATTAGTTTCGTTAACATTTGTTTTAACATATAATTTTTATCTTCTTTTAACATTCAATAATCATACACTGAAATATATATATATGCAACAAATAAACAAGCACAAGAAGACACAAAGATTTATCCTTGGAAAACCCCAAACTCGGGGAAAAACCCAACCAACTTTTCTTAGAGAGAATATTCCAATACAACCATGAACAAGCTCTAATCACAAGAGAAAACCAACAATGAAGAACCCCAATAACAAATACTTATCTCTTCTTCTTGTCAAACCTTAGCGAGGGTAGACAAATGATCAACATCATAGAACTGGCACCGAGATAACACACTACAGAGCTGGCACTAAGATAGGCGCATCAGTAGAATTGGCACCACAGAGTTGGTGCCAGTGGTAACTGGTAACTGCAACTGATACCGCAACTGCTACTGCAACTGATACTGCAATTGCAACTGATAACTACTACTGCAACTGATAATTAGCATGAAGAAACTAAGCATCACCACACAACCTTAGCGCAACTCTTCTAGAGGTAGCACACAAGAGAAATCACCAAGAACCACAAAAAATATCCTTCCCCAAGTGGGGCGCACTCCCCAAGAGAACCAGAAACCATAAATAGCGAAACTGCAACTGCAATTGCGTAGTGCGCACTGCAGAAGGAGAACTGTGTGGCTGCACAAATGAACTGACCCATACTTGTATTTATACTTATCTGGGCTCTTGTTTAGGGCCGACTTCTTATTCTGGGTCTTTATTATTTCTGTGGGCCGACATCTCTTCCTAGAAATTATCTTTCCACTTTATTATTATTTCCTATGGGACAACTTCTCTTCTGTGGTCTTCTATATTACTTTATTCTTTTCCGAGGTGTTCTTCAACTATTTAATGGTCTTCCTTTGACTTCTTGGAATCTTCTTCTCTGAAAAAAGTTGTCCAAGAGTAAATACCTCCTGCAGCTACCAAAACATCAACACTCTTTATTACACTCTCACATGTGGCGAGTTATGGGAGTGTTGGGAGAGGTGGCGACCACCTCTCTCACACTTGTCAAGCTAGTTCTCAACAAGTGGTGTGACCTCCCTCCTTGGGAGGTGCACCCTTCTTCCTATATATTCAAGCTATCTCCCATTTGCTTGGCTAGTTGGAGCTTGGGAATAATTGCTTGTTATATTTTGCTATTGTATCATCATTCGAGATTGGAATAAAAGGCTTTGGAGGCTACATTGGTGTACCATTTTCATGTGTGGAATTCCTATGTCATTATGTCGAATGTGAGGTATAATTTGCTTTTGTTCTTTTGCTTCTAATTGTTAATTTGTGCCCTTCAAGAGGATTTGTCTCCTAGTAGGGTAACATAAGAAGATCTAGGTTTCTTTATAATCTTATTGCTTATTTACATTTGATAACTTTACATTGCATGTTCATTTCGGTTGATGTTCATGCTCTTTTAAAGTATCTTTGTAGGTAGCTCCATGATTTTAACAATTTGTTTGGCAATAAGTCTCTAATTTTTCAGGTTCTCACACTTGAAGAAGAGGTCGGGCTCGATTTCACTTGCCTCAATTTTCAAGATCTTAAAGAAGACTCCATTTGCCCAATATTCCAAGCGTTTCTCTTCCTCTCTTTCTTAAAAAATTAAATACTTTCCGGTTACTAAGTATTGCATGTACAACTTTCAGATTTGAATCTTCATTTACATATCTTATTTCTTACTTTGCATACATTTAGAAGCTAAATCTATTATACATTTAAAAGTTCAATCAATTGGGAGTTTAGATTTAGCATTAAAACTCATTTACTCATTTTTAGCAACTTTTGATTCCAAAATTTTCAAGGATAAAGTGTAGTTCAATATCAAGTACTTTCAAGTTTATATTTAGCAACCTTAGTGCTTAGTTGCTTTATGTTCCAAACAACCAATAAAACCATTAAGGGAGCTTGCCTTAGTGGCCATAGATTGCTAGTTTAAGTCTTTTTTTTTAACTTAGAATTTTTCCACTATAAGTTTTGATCTTGTCCATAAGTTGTCCAAAGTATTTTTAGGTATCTTTTGGATTTGTTTGTTTGATGATTTTTTCATATTTGTGAATAGACAAGTGGAGACTCTGCTAGATTTTTGCGGAATTGGAGCATCTTGGACACTCGGGAGCACCCCATTCTTCAATAAACACTTCAGAAAACTTGTAAGCTTTGTGGTCTTATTCCTATAAGGGACCACAAGCATCCCCAAATGATCATTGTTATCTCATTAATAAAATAATTGGGCCACATAACCCCCACTCTTCATCCCCCCTAGGGGGAACAATGTCTTTGTGTGATTGTTCATTTTGGTCCCTTTTGCTCAATCTTACAATTCTCACCTAAAGGAAAGCTAAAATTAACCATAAAATTTATCACAGGTACCACAAAACATTTAGACTAGGTTTCATTTTATTATATTAGATTAGCTTATATTTCATTTCATAGAGTAACTTTCAATTTGTTAGATTAGTTTCAATTTCAACATTTCTTTTCAGTTATTTAAATTTGTCAAATAAACCAATCCCCTCAGCTCCCCCTAGTATGTTCTGAACTCTTGCGAGCCTACCTCAATCTGGAGAACTCATCGGAATCGGGGTTGGTCAGTGTGGAGTAGTTTTAATAAGACAATCTCAAAGTTTCTATTGCTTGATTGGAAACACAAGAGAAACTGTGTGTGAAGTCAGACAAAAACTTTGAGATCTAGGTTCTCACCATGTTGGACATCCAACGGTATCTTGAGCTACTATGTGAAGTCAGAGGGATGTTCTCCCTATTGGATATCCACATAGTTCAACCTCCAATTTGAGGGATAGACTCTAAGAGGCCAAATCTAAATTAGATTTACTTTTCTATCATCACTCTTGCACACATCTCACATAGTGACTTGCACTCACAATAGTCACTCCGCCTAACAACTCATAATAAAATTTTACAATAACACTTGCAACACTTCTCTTTAGCAACATCGTTCTACTATTGGCACTGGTCTCATTACATTTACATTTCAAGCCTTTTACTTCAAGCATTTACTTTTTTCAAATATTTACATTCCAAGTATTTTCTTTATCTTGAAGTAATTGATTTATGAATGCATCTCATTTGCTTACATATTATTGAATGTATCTTTTGATAGTGAATGAATCATATATGCTTCTATATTAGATTGTTATATTGATATTGTTTGCAATAAACTCCTAGATTTCATTTCTTGTACTTAGCTTAGTTCAATCCTTATATTATTTTCTTTAGGGACTACCCCCCTTGGCTTCATTAGGAGTTGGCCTAGACGGAGGAGTTGAGGATTAGGTTACAACACCTTGACTCGAAACTTATCCCGAAGGTCACACCCAGTGAATTGAATATTTCTTCCACGTTACTTGAGGTGTGTATAAAGGTGGCACCAGTGATCAAGGCCAAAGGACTTATCGTAAGACATTTCATTAAAAGCAGTGTTCAATTCATCCAACGTTGGCCCTTTCTCACATTATCTCTACTACTTATTTTTAGGCTTTTAGGAGACTATGTTAATATAGGTTTGCATGGCCACCCTCAGTTCATCTATCATTCGTTGATTTTGGAAAACCATTTTATAATAGTTGACGAATTCCTTTTCAATATCATCCAGTATCTTGATGGCTCTGATTCACTTGGCCAATTCTTTAGAGGTTAGGTACTTGAAGAAAACCTTATTGGGCTTGTCACTTGTCTTGAGTCAATGGAGATGAGAACGAATTTGAGCTACTTTTTCTCTAAAGGTTTCCTTGATCTTTATAAAATGTCTCAACTTGGCTACACTAGATGGCGATTTCTTGTTGAAGGGGGTAAATTGCAACATCCTTGAAACTTGCACTAGTGCCTCGATAGAAACCTTAATCTTCCTTCTTCTAAGGACAACATGTTTCTACTATATCCACACAAGAAGGTTGTGGCATGTTGAATGACATCTTCCCATGAAAAAATCCACCCTTTCGATCCTTGAGGTTGAGGCATTAGGTTTTGACTTCTCCTGATAGCTTCCATACAAGATGATTTCTTCAAAAGGGATGTGTTCAACATAAATCTTGAATTCGGGACTGTGGGTTTAACTAAATTCCTTGAAATGGAGAAAATGATAGGTTTGTAGTTAGATAGGGTGAGATATGCTAGGGCTTTGCATTACAATTTCACCTTCATGATAACAAAAGAAGAAATTTTACTTATAGAGTGTTGGCAACGAAAGTCACTCTTGGATTGCAGCAAGAGTAGAGCCCGACGCCCATCAGTTTTTTATGTCATGATTTGTTTAACGGGGTGATCAAATGGGTAGAGACTCGAGAAGATATCACTCAAACTCAGGGACTGGGCCCAGCATGCGAGGAACAAAGGAGGTCTTGATCTAACTTCAGTCAGTGGGTTGATTTGAAAATGAGCAGGTGGAAGACTTGGTGAGGGGAGTGGACAAACTACCTCAGGCAATGAGCCTTTTAGGAATTCGTAGAAGAAAAAATCTGAATGCGAGATCCTCTGGTTCAGAGCTTCAAGAAACTGAGAGGGGGAGACTTGACTGGATTCTCCAATTCCAATTCGTTCAGCGCTAAGAAAATCACAAAGACAGATTAGAAACAGTGCAACTGTTATAGTGATCAAACTCTACATCATCCTATAACAATTACCACTCGACTAGATTCTCCAATTCCGAGCCGTTCTAATACATTGTAGACAAATATGTGAAATAAAAGCTAACATTCATCAGACAAGAAGTCTCAAGAGTCTAGACATAACCAGGAAAACAATGCTTCATTAAAATTTACCACTAGGAGCCTTGCTCAACCATTGATAGGTTACAAAAAACAAAGACTGAGTCTATATACTCAGGAAAATTCACCTCACAGAGGTGTGCCCAGTCACCCAAAGCTTGGTGTCCCTTCAGCCAAATTCGGACGGATAATCCCTGTCAGACGCCACCTTAACCGCGCATGGCCCCTGCAAGGGGAGTAGATGAGCCATTAAGTGCCAAGTTAGCGTGTGCAAACCTCCTCTGGCTAATTGAAGACTAAGCATGGCCTCTTTGGAGAAAATGGTACACAATACCCTCTCGAGCAGACCACTGGCCAGGCTCTCCATATCTTGCACTTAATGTATGAAGAGAAGTTTCAACCACTCTTTCTTACCTTCATTTACTTCAAGCGAAAACAGGCTCGAGGTCGGATCAAATGGCACCCAGAGAACACGATGAACCTTTCGACGACTGGACCAGATGCCTTCAGCCCCTTTTGCTCAGCTCTTTTATTTCCCAGGTGACTACGGGCTGTGACCCTGTATTTACTCTCAAAGGAGCTTTCGGTGTTCGTGAATAGGAAGGGGCTGACCTCTGTCCCTTGACATCGCGATGAGCGAAACGTCGAGATGGCCTGAGTTGGCGATGCGCGTCCCCCTAGATCTGACGGCCTTGAACTTATTTGGTGATGTTGTGGGCCCGGGTCCTGGACACTTTCGACATTTTGGGATTCGGGGTTTCGAAGTGTGAAATAACGAGGAGCGCTTACCCCTCAAACTCTCGAATGCTGACATGGCACGGGTGCGAGCTGCGTGTCCCTAAGATGTGTGGTTGAGATAGCATCCACTATTTAGAAAGGGGCTGCTTTCAATCCCAGGCTTGCTTGATGTGACCCAGGGCTAGTATCGTGGGCTTGGCTCCAAAGGCGCTTTCGACGTTTCATCGATCGACGATTTCAGTTGTAAAGGATGAGAAGCTTTTTGTTTCCCGAAACAATGATCCCCGATATGCCGACTGACTTCCACCTGTCTTAACTAGATCAGACAACCCAGGTTTTCCTTGAACTACTGGCGCTATCCTTCGTGTTAAAACTTGGGAAACTTGGCAGCCCTGAAATCCCGATGCACATCGATCGGTTTTGTAGGTGGATCTCAGCCGCTGACATCAAAACTTCGCCCGCTCGCTTGACTTGTGATCCGAAAAGAGATTCTCCCGCGTTGCACTGGGGCGCTTCCCATGTAACCTACAGACCTGGGTATTTTTTAGTCCAAGACAAATAATGTTGCTAACATTAGGCTCCATGGGGGATAGATTCATCCCTGTGATTCTCTAAGAACTCATTCTACAGTTTCAGTGCCTTTCTTTTGGGCTATGGAGTCATTTATTAAGCCGAAAAATAGAAAACAGAAAACAATATTTACAAAACAAAAGAAGCCACCTACGGCTTACAAAAAACATTTTTTTAAGAAATGCCCATTTACTGGGCCATCAAAAACTTCTTCGCCTTCCAAATCCTGCAACCTGTAAGTGTTGTTTGAAAACACCTCAGAGATCTTGAGAGGCCCAAACTAGAGGGCATCAAACTTACTGTGTTTGCCCCTATCCTGCCTGGGTGCATCCCATTTGAGCACCAGATCACCCAGCTCGAAATATTTATTTTTGCTCTTCCTGTCAAAGGTTTGCTTGATCTTCTGATGATGATGGTAGGCCCTGTCCATGACCTGTTCCCTGATCTGCTGAACTTCCACCAACTGATGAATCCTTCTGACCATATGGTCAGGTTCTCCTTCAAGGTTCTGGAGGAATTTTTCTACGGATAAAGCGAGCTGAGTAGGGAAAACAACTTTTGTTCCATAAACAAGTTGGAAAGGTGATATGCCCAGAGACTTCTTTGTCATCACCCGGTCGGCCCATAAGGCAAACTTGAGCTTTGAATCTCATGCCCTTTTATTGTCTTCCAATAATTTTTTGATGAGATTGATCAGACTTTTATTGGAAGACTCCACCAGTCCATTTCCTTGAGGATAATAGGGAGTAGAGTGAATCAGCGAAATCTCAAATTGCTCACAAAACTTGACCAAAGGCTCAAACTTGAAAGAGGCGGCATTGTCGGTGACGATTTTGCTGGGACAGTCGAATCTGGCTATGATATCCTCCAGGAAGCTGATAATTACTTTGTGAGAAGTACTCCTGGTAGGGGTAGCTTCTATCCACTTGGTGAAATAGTCTGTTGTAGTCAGGATCCATCTGTGTTGGCCGCTTGAGGGAGGATGAATTTATCCAATGAAGTCTAACCCCCACTGCTAAAAAGGTGCCGAAGCTACTACAGGCTTTAATGGCAATGATCTGAGTTGTTGTTTTCCTGAAAAGTTCTGGCATTTGATGCAAGCTCTGATTTCTCTGCAGACATCAGTGAATAAAGTAGGCCAGTAATATCCATCCCTGAGGATCTTTTGAGCTGTGGTCTTCCAGAAATGATGCCTCCCGCAAAGGCTGTTATGGAAATCAAATATAACCTTCTGGGCTTCTTGCGGGTCCAAGCATCTTAAAAATACCCCTAAAGGGTCCTTCCAATACAAGGCTTGGTCAATGAGGCAATATCTGACCGCCTTGAGCTTTAAAGCTCTTGCCTTGCTTTTTCCCATTCCATCAGGAGGCTTCAATTCTTGCAAAAAATACAAAATATCCTTGTACCAGGTGCACGATGCTAGTGATAAGGCACCCTGAGAATTCTTATTGGATGACTCAACTTGCAGAATTTTTGAGCAGACGTTGATGTAGCTAATCCCCAAGGCTTGGCAATTGGATTCAGCCAACATCTTGGCTAAACCCTGCCCCTTTATCAACTTGGTGGGCTTAATCTCCAGATCAAACTCTAGGATTTTGGCAATCCACTTCCGTCTTTTCCCATCCATGTCGGGCTGTATAAGGATGTCCTTCACAGAGGCTGAAAGAACGTATGCTATCACCTTTGAGTGCAAGATGTAGACTCTAAAATCTTTGAGAGATTTTACTAAGGCATAGGCATGTTTTTCCATGATTTCATACCTGACCTCTGCATCTCTTAAGGCCTTGCTGAAAAAGGCAATGGGTTGTTCTCGCCCTTCCTCATTTTTCTGCAACAAGACCGTTGCTACTGTATCAAAAGAAGCAAAAGAGAAAATTAGGAATCCTTTGGAATAGTTAGGACTGATCAACACAGGTGCCTCAGTCAATGCCCTTTTTATTTGTGTAAAATATTCCCTGGGTTCAGCGGTCCATTTCACTTCATTTCCTTTCCTGAGCATGGCTATGATATTTTTCACCAACTCAGCAAAATTTGAGACGAATCTCCTTAAGAAATTAATCTTCCCCAAAAAGGCCTGAACTTCCTTCTTGGATCTAGGAAGTGACAGGGTTTGAATTGCCTCTACCTTGCTAGGATCAATCCTCACCCCTTCTTCTGATACTATATGGCCTAATAGCTTCCCCTCCTTCATAGCAAACAAAGATTTTCTGTGATTTAAGGATAAGCCGAACCTCCGACACTTCAAATTTTTTTTTCTTAGATGACCGCAGTGCTCCCTGTCAGACTTGGAGAAAGTTGTTATGTCATCCAGGTAGATCATCACAAATTTGTATTTCTCCCCGGTGAAGGCTATGTCCATGGCTCGTTGAAAAGTTGCCCCTGCATTCATCAATCCAAAAGGCATTTTGGCATACATGAATGTGCCCCAAGGAGTGGTGAAGGCCGTTTTTTCTCTGTCCTAGGGTATGACTGATATCTAATTATAGCCAGAAAATCCATCAATCATGGATATCCTAGATGCACTGGTTACCCTCTGTAGTATTTTTTCCATATTGGGCAGGGGGTAATTGTCTTTCCTTGAGATCCTGTTCAGGTTTCTGAAATCAACACAGAGTCTGATTTCTCCACTTTTCTTCCTTACTGGGACCAAATTGGCCACCCATTCGGAATATCTCAAGGGAACAATGATTTGGGCGTCTAAAAAATTCTTCACTTCTTTCTCCATGACAGGTAGCAACATGGGATTTATCTGTCTTAGCTTCTGTCTAAATGGTTTAGCATCTTCTTTCAGTGGGATCTTGTGCTCAATGACAGATGTGTCGTAAGTCTTGAGGTCTTCGTACGTCATGAAAACACATCAGCGAACTCTTTTAGCAACTCGGTATATTCCTCCCTTTGTTCACTGGTCAAGCTGCTCGATAATTTGATAAACCTAGGTTTCTCTTGCATGCCGATGTTGCATTCGGCTGTATCAACATCTTTATTTGAAACACCACCATTAACTGCCACATTGTTCTTGTTGAACAACCTCTCTAAAGGGACTAGTCCCCTTGGAATGTGATTACTGGGTAGCGGAATAATATGGTGATTAACGATTTTATTTAAGAATATATTAGAGGG